>BSBM01000721.1:3000000-3152500 GCA_027924585.1 Larix kaempferi | reverse complement strand
TGAGAGAGATAAAGGGGTGGAGGTCAAGGGAAGGTGGAGGAAGAGGGGTTTGAGAGATAGAGAGAGAGAGAGATACTAGGTGGGATGATTAGGGGTAGGAGGTTGGAGCAGGGTTGGGGGAGAGAAAGAGACGAAGATCAGGAGGGTTAGGATTTTGGGGGGGAGTAGGGAAGTTATATTGAAGGGGGGTAAATATGAGTATTTGGTGGTATGAGAGAGAGAGAGAGAGAGAGAGAGAGACGAGGGGGGATGATTAGGGGTAGGATGCTGGTGGGGGGTTGGGGGAGAGAAATAGATAGAGAACATGAGGATAAGGGTTTTGTGGTGGAGTAGGGAAGTTAGATTGAAGGGGGTTATATTTGAGGAGTGGGTGGTATGTTGTAGAGAGAGAGAGAGAGAAGTGGTAAGGGGAGGTGCATTTGGTGAGAGAGATAGGGGGTTGGGGAGAGAAGGGGGTGTTCATGAATAGGGAGCGAGAGGTTAGAGAGAAAGAGAGAGAGAGAGAGAGAGAGAGAGAGAGAGAGAGAGAGAGAGATGAGGGAGTGATTATGGGTAGTTGTAGGAGGGTGGTTGGGGTAGATAAGGAAATAGAGATAAGGGAGTTTAAGGTTTTGTCAAGAGGAGGGCAGAGAGAGAGAGAGAGAGATTAGGGGTAGTGGGGAGGAAAGAGGTTGGGTGAGAGAAAGAGATAGAGACCGAGGGGTTGTTGGCGTTTGGGGAGGAGGATGGAAATTAGAGAGAAGCAGAGGGTATAGGGGAGAGGGAGAGAGAGATATGGGAGGGTGGTTAGTTGTAGAAGGAGGAGAATTATAAGAGACAGAGGGAGAGGGGGGTAAGCATTAAGGGGAGTAGGGGAGAGAGAGAGAGAGAGTGAAAGAGAGAGAGAGATGGTTGGAGGGTGGTTAGTGATAGGGGATAGTGATTCAGAGAAACATAGAGAAAGTAGGTGGATTATGGAGAGAGAGAGAGAGAGGTGAATGGTAGGAATAGGTAAGAGAGAGAGAGAGTGGTGAGTGGTAGGAATATGTAAGAGAGAGAGAGAGGAGGGGTTAGTAATTTTTAGGGGAAAGTGGGGGAGACGGAGAGAGGGAGAAGGGAGAATAGTCGTAGGGATGGGAGTAGGGAGGTGTGTGTGTGTGTGTTAGAGAGAGAGAGAGTGGGGGGGGCATTAGGGAGTGTTGGGAGAGAGAGAGGGATAGGTTGATTACTAGGGGGTTGGCGCAGAGAGAGAGAGAGAGATAGAGAGAGATGAGGGGATTTGGGGGAGAGAGAGAGATAAAGATCATGAGTGTTAGAGGTTTGGGGAGGAGTAGGGTAGTTAGAGAGAAGGGGTTATAGTTGAGGGCTGAGGGGGTGTGGAGTTGGGAGAGAGAGATAGAGAAGGAGAGAGAGAGAAGGGGGGGGGGGGAGAGAGAGAGAGAGTTGATGAGGGTTAGGGGTTTTGGGAGTATTAGGGATGTAGAGAGAAGGGGGTTATAGTTTACGAGTGAGGGGGTGTGTCATTGGTAGAGAGAGAGAGGGGGGGTGGGGTTGGTTAGTTGTAGGAGTAGGATAGAGAGATGGCGGTTAGGGAGAGGCAGAAAGGTTATGGGTAGAGATAGAGAGAGGGAGAGAGAGAGAGAGACAGTGAGTGTTAGGGGGTTGGGGGAGAGAGAAATGGGTGGTGTTTAGGTGTAGGTGGAAGAGCTTGGGAGAGAGATAATTATAGAGGATGTTATTAAGGGTTAGGGGGATGAGGGGAGAGGGGGAGCGAGATGGAGGAGGGGTTTTAGTGATAGGGGTTGGATTATGGGTGTGTACGAGAGAGAGAGGGGGGGGGGTTTAGGATTAAGGGTAGACAAAAAGGGTGGGGGTTATGGTAGGTGAAGTAGTACGGGTTTAGAGAGAGAGAGATAGAGAGATGGGGGGTGGTTAGGTGTAGGGTGAGGAGGGAGGTTGAGGGAGAGAAAGATATATAGATTATGATGGTTAGGGGTTTGGGGAGGAATATGGAATTTTGAGTGAAGGGGGTATAGTTGAGGTGTTGGGGGGTTTGGGTGTAGAGAGAGAGAGAGAGAGATAAGTGATATGGGGAGGAAGATTAGGTGAGAGAGACATGGGGTGAGGGGTAAGGATAATCAGAGATTCGTTAGGGAGAGAGGTGGGGGGGGTTATGAGTAGGGGGAGAGAAGTTAGGGGAAGAGAGAGAGAGAGAGAGAGCGATCAGGGGCAGAGAGAGAGAGAGAGAGAGAGAAGTGATAGGGGGGCATATTAGGTGAGAGAGATAGAGGGTTAGGGGTAAGGGGAATATGAGACTGATTAGGGATAGAGGAGGGGGGTTATGAGTGGGGGGGAGAGCTTAGGGGCAGACAGAGAGAGAGAGAGATGAGGGGTGGATTATGGGTAGAGGTAGGAGGGGGGTCACAGTAGAGAAAGAGATAGCTATTGAGGGGTTTAAGGGTTTGGGGAGGAGAGAGAGAGAGAGAGAGAGAGAGAGAGAGAGAGGGTGGGGGATTATAAGGGATAGGGGAAGAGGGGGTTAAGGGTTAGAGAGAGAGAGAAAGAGTAAGGGGGTTAGGGAGAGAGAGGGGTATGGGCCTAGATGGAGAGGGAGAGGGAGAGAGGGTTGGTGTTAGGGGGTTTGGGGAAAGAGAAATGGGTGGGGGATAGGGGTATGTGGAGGAGTATGAGAGAGAGAGAATAAGAAAGGGAGTTAGTAAGAGTTAGGGGAGGATGGGAGAGAGAGAGAGAAAGAGAGAGAGAGGAGGGATGTTAGTTGTAGAAGTGGGAGTAGGGGTGTGAGTGTGAGAGAGAGTAAGAGAGTGGGGGGATGTTAGGGAGTAGGGGAGAGAGAGAGAGGGGTTGGGGTTAAGGGTAGGGGGTTTGATTAGGGTGAGGGGTAAGGGGATTAGGGGAGAGATAGAGATAGATATCAAGAGGGTTAAATGTTTGGAGAGGAGTAGGAAAGTTAGAGAGAAGGGGGGTATACTTGATTAGTGGGGCTATAGTTAAGAGTTATAGGGTTTGGGTCTTAAGGTTCATAATAGTTATGGTGATTGGGAGTAAGGTTATAAACTTTAATTGTTACATGCGTTAAGGTTTAAAAGTCCATAAGGATTACAAAGGTTTAAATTTTCATGGGTTTAAGACTTATAAATGTTAAAATTTGTAAATGTTATGTTCTAGAAGTTAGTGGTTCCAAGTTATATGGGATGGATGATTATAGTGCCCAAAGTTACTAAGGTTTAGAGGGGTTATGTATGATAAGGGTTAAAGTAGATAACGTTTATAAAATAAAAATGTTAAAATAAGGTACATGTATATGGTACAATTACTAAGGAAAGAGATACTAACTCCTAGGTTGCTCGAATAGAGTGTCAACAAAGGGGGGTCCCTCGTTAGACCACTTTAAAAGCCTTGTGTAGACATGGTCGACCACCCGACTTGGGGCATACTTGGAGGGCTTCTCTGGGAGTTACCTCCCTCCACTTATTACTAGCGCAATGGCATCCCAGTTTCCCGTTACAACAAAATGCACATGTGTCAAGATACCGAGTTAGGAAATTGTTTCCAGGCAATTTCCCAAAATGGTCCTTTGAAAACACTCTACACAAGACTTTTAGTAGAAATCCTATGGCCAACATACTAATGTAAACACTATAAGAAAAATGTATACAACTTAACATCTATAAAACAAAGATTTTCTACAATCTTATTCTCAATTAAAGAAAGATATATTGACCATGAAATTTTTTTTTACAAACATTTCACTATATTTAAAAGTAAACAAGACAACAATTACAATATAACAAAACATTAAACTAATTCAACATCCAAAACAAAATAATCAATATACTATCTTGAATCATAGAATGTATAAAAAACAAATTTCAATAAAACAATCACTATTATTTTGTAAACATAATGAAAAAATTCAATACGTTATCATATCATAAAAGATGTATAAAACTAATTTCAATCAAATTTAATTACCAATATTTTGCAAGCTAAATTACTAACACTTATTTTAAACAAATTTATTTAATAACATCAAGCAAACTTAATTGATAACATATTAAAAATTGGTTATGTAATTTTTAATGATACCTACTAATTACAAAAAAATAAAAGATAAACAAAGTTATACTAATTATCCAAAAATTTAAGAGATGAACAAAGTTAAAGCAGTTATAAATTTGAAATACAAAGAAAGTTTAATTGAGAAATATAAATAACTTAAATTCAGAGTCTAATTAAATCTCTTTATTGAACATTTTGACAACATTATTATAATATAAATAAATAAAATGAATTAGAAAATTAAAAAAAAATAATCACTAGTTTAGGATTGAGAATTACATGAGGGCCATTTTAAAATAATTATCAATAAAAAAAATAAAAAAAATAAAAATATAAAATATTTTACCAGCGTGGCAGGGCTGGTGACGTGTACTATAATGATAACTACCATTCTGTTCCCGCTATCGCTATCGTGGACCTGCGCATGGAAGCGGATTGTGCCAAGAATATTTCACTTTTGATTGGCTATCGGAGCCAAATTTCCATATTTAATGGTAACAGCCACCGACTCATAAAGTTTACACCTGGACGGCCCATGGAAAACCTACTAATCTTTGAAATACAATCAATATATCAATTTGATGGCGACATGTTTGTTTTGAATAAAAGTGACACGACGGCCAATTTCATAACGATGGCCATCCGGATATAAGAAGGGGTTGACAGAGCGGGCAATCTACACCAAGTCATTGGCCTTGGCGTCCTCTCTTGGCACATTATATTCTCAGGAAGCATTCTTTTCAAGATTCATCCACACGACTCAGAGTTTGCTAGGCATGCCGCAGCCCTAACTGTGGAAAAAATCTCTTGTTTTCAACTGCCATGGTTTTACTGTCTTCAATTCCGAGTAGATAAATATCCTTCAAATCCCAGGTATTTAGCGATTAACGACTTAGTATATGTATACTAGTAATAACCACATTTTTAAATGTGGTTGAGATTCGTCGATCGGCCTATATCAACAATGATCACACATTTAAAAGTAGTTGATATTCACTGATCGACGAATGTCAAACACATTTAAAAATGTGGTCCGGCGTTGGCCAAGAAATAACGAAATTAAAATTTTAATAAAAATATTATTTCGAAATAAAAATGAAAAGAAATGTATATTAGGTTTAAGAAAAATTAAAATAGATTAAAATAAACTAAAGAAAATTAAATTAAATAATATAAATAAAAAAATTAAACTAAAAAAGAAATAAAGTAAATAAAGAAATACGATAAAAAATAAAAATAAAGTAAAAATAAATTAAACTAAATAAATTTGTACTATTTGACTCGGTTTGAATAACAATAATACGGTTTTTTTTTTATGAAAAAAAATAAATTAAAATAGAATAAAAATTAATAAAATAAAAGTAAAGCAAACAAAGTAAAAAATTTAAATAAAAGTAAAATAAAATAAATTAAATAAATAAAGTAAAATAGAATAAAAAATAAACTAAAGAAATAAAATAAAGTAAAATAAGAAAATAAAAATAAAATAAAGTAAATTAAATAAAAATAAAGTAAAGTAAATTAAATTAAATTAAAAAATTTTATTAGATTAATTAATTACAATAAAGAAATAAAATTAAAGTAGAAAACTATAAAAAACTTTTTAAAGGATTATTTTTAAATTAAATTAAATAAATAAATTTAAAATGTTAATATCAACAATTTAATTTTTAAGTTAATTTATTTTTACATGTCGTTAATTTAATATTAAATATTTTTAAATTAAATTAATATTAAATAATTTAATATTAGTTTAGATATTAAATAATTCAAATTAATTTAGTTTTAAATATTAGTTTTAGTTCTAGATATTAATTTTAATTTTAATTTGATATTAGTTTAGATATTAAATAAATTTAGTTTTAGATATTAGTTTTAGATATTAATATTAGTTTTAGTTTTTAATATTAGATATTGGTTTTAGATATTTATATTATTATTTACAATCTAAATTTTTTTATTATTATTATTTTAGTATTAAAAAAAAAATTTAAATGAAAATATAGGAAAAAATAATATAAGTAAATAGATTCCCGAATGCGGGTGAATCTGCTGCACTATCCATCGGCGTCGTGAGAAGATGCCACTGCACCACCCCATAGGCGGTGACAGGACCTGCATGCACCTCTGCTACGTGGGAAGGACAAAGTAGCCACCTCGACACGCCTTCTCCCCCGGCTCCAGCTCCTAGGCTGGCCTCCACCCAAGACGACACTTAAATGCCAAGCCTAATCCCCTCCCAACTGGCCATCTCGCATGCTCAAATAGACTCTGTTCGCATGGCTCCATGGGTGGCATTAATGCCGGATCATTTCCCTACGTCCTCCTACCCCTGCTGGCTTTACTTCGCCATTACTCCATTTCGGGTGAAGCTTCTCCCTCCCAGACACTCCCTCCAGAATATGAAGAGGCCGACTCATTCTCCTGCGATCATTCCTCACCTCCAGTTGTCTCCGTCTGCATCTTCTGCTGAAAGCTCAGCCCTTGAACACCACTTTTGCAATCTCCCCATCACGACCATGAAGCGAACCAGGGGCACTTCTAGACGTGGCTCCACGCAGAGCACTGGAAAATCTACTTTGACTGAAAAGGAAATCCCTGCAAACATTGGATATAAAGATAATGTTTCGATGCCGGTTCGGCGCCTAGTAGATGACTGGGAATTGCGAAATGTGGCGGATATTCTGGCATTTCGTAGCCCGGGCACTCAAGTAAATCACTACTGGCTGCTCAAAAACCTGATCGGAACACTGGTTGAGGAAATGCTGACCCATTGGCATTTGGCCAAGATGTCCATTATCGACACCAGGTCTACCATGGCGCACTTGGATGGTATTCTTGTGGCGCTGGAAGCCAAACTCACTAATCGCCACCTCTACTCGTTGTTTCCTCAGCCGGCTCAGCCCATTGATTTGGGACTGGCTGGTCCTGCTGCAGGTTTCGTGAAGGAGAGCAATGCTCTCAAAAAAGGTATGGGCTCACAGGAAACTGCGCAGGAGACATGAATCTCTCTTCACGACGCCATGGCAACTCCAATCCCTAGACTCGCTTCTGGCCTGGACTCTCCCGCGGCGATTGTGGTACAGGAAGCGTCCCCTGGGACCTCCTTCCCGGTTCCATCCACCATCATGGTCAAACGCTCTCACAAGGATGGACTTAAGGAAATCATCCCGCGCAAAACAGAACCTCTAACTGTCAAGCTCCCTGAGCAACATTGGACTGATGATTTCTTTGAGCCATGCCCCATTTCTACCGACATTCATGACTCCAAGGGAACGGAAGCCAGCTCTTAAATAGGCTTGTCTAGTTTTCATTTTTGGCTATATATATGTATCACATAGTCTCTCTCTGTCTTCTGTTTTTCATGATCGGTAGATAAACTGCTTAATTCTCTAGTTTTGCTACATTTCTCTGTAATTTGGGCTCTGAAAGCTGCACCACTTCTTTGTAATATGGGCACTGAAAGCAGCACTAGAAGGCCTATTCAGCTTTGTACTATTTTTTGTACTTTAATATAAATTTTCTATGCAACTTACAAAAATAAAAAATATAAGTAAATAGATAATAAATAAATAAATAAAAATTAAATAATTAATAATAATATAAGTTCAATTATTTATGCCTGTTTCAGAATGGTTGACCTTAATCCATAGTTAACGCTCAACAAAGGTAGACTTTGAACCATGGTTGACTATTGTTTAGGCATAGTTGAATTTAGTGCTTCCTGGTTGACATAACCAAGAGAACATTGGTGTGGATCATGGTTGACATGAGCAGGAGAACATGGCCAACCATTGTTTAACCATGTTAAGAATTCAATCCATAATTGACTTTGAAGTAAGGATGACTTCAATCTAAGGTTGACACCAAACAATGAATGAATTCAATCAAATGTTGATTTCAAACCATGGTTGAATTCATTCCATTGTTGAGTACAATACAAGTTTCACTTCCATGGTTCACTTCAATCAATGGTTGACTTCAATCCAAGGTTAACTTCAATCCATGCTTGAATTCAATCTAAGGCTGGGTTGAATCCAAAGTTGACTTCAATCCATCGTTGAATTCAACTTGAATCCACAGTTGACTTCAAACCAAGGTTGAATTCAATCCATAGTTGACTTCATCCCATAGTTTTTGTTTAAACATAGTTGAATTCAATCCAAGGTTGACTTCAATTCAAGGTTTACTTCATTACTTCCTTGAATTCAACCCATAGTTGACTTCCACCCATAGTTTTCGTTTAAACATAGTTGACTTTGGTTTACATTGTTTGCTTTGGTTGACTTTGGCCATTACATTGTTTGGTTGACTATGTTTACATTGTTTGCTTTGCTTGGTTAACCATGGTTGACTTTGGTTGCATTGTTTGGTTTACCATGGTTGACTTTGGTTGACATTGAATAACTTTGGTGGCTTGGGTGTGGTTGATTTTGGTTGACTTTTGTTGACTTTGGTTGTTTGGGCATGATTGAATTTGGTTGTTTGGGCATGGTTGACTTTGGTTGTTTAGGCACGGTTGACTTTGGATGAGTTTTGTTGTTTGTGCATGGTTGACTTTGGTTGAATTGTTTATAAATCGTTTATAATGTTTGATTGACCATGTTTACATTGTATGGTTTGCTATGGTTGACTTTGGTATACATTGTTGATTAACCGATCGGTTAACTTTTGTTAGGCATAATTGACTTTGGTTTACTATGGTTGACCATGATTGACTGTGTTTGACTATGGTTAAGTTTGGTTGACTAATTGACTATGGATAGCAATTGTTGACTATGGTTGACCTTGTTTCACCGCAATTGATTTTTTGACATTGTTTGACTTTTGACTCTCGTTGAATTTGGTTACCTTTGGTAAATAATGGTTGACTTTGGTTAACTTTTGTAGGTTCTGCTTGATTATGATTTACTACAGTTAACTAGGAGTGTGTGTGGTTGAATTTGGTTGACTAATTGATTATGGTTGACTTTCGTTTACAATGTTTTGTTGACCATGTTTACATTATTTACTTTGGTTGAATTTGGCCCTTGAATTGTTTGATTGACCAGGGATGACTTTGGTTTACATTGTTTGGTTGACCATGTTAACATTTGTTTGATTTGTTCACTTTGGTCGACCTTGGTTGTTTACAGTATTTACTTTGGTCGACCTTGGTTGTTTATAGTATTTACTTTGGTTGACTTTGGACCTTGCTTTGTTTGGTTGACCATGGTTGACCTTGGTTTACATTGTTTGGTTGATGATGTTAACATTGTTTGATTTGTTTCGTTAACCATGGTTCAATTTGGTTTGCATTGTTTGGTTTTCCATGGTTCACTTTGGTCGACCTTGGTTGTTTAGGTGACTTTGGTTGTTTTGGTTGTCTTTGATTGACTTTGGTTGTTTGGTCATGGTTGAATGTGGTTGAATTTCATAGACTTTGATTGTTTGGGAATGATTGAATTTGGTTGTTTTGGTTGACTTTGGTTGTTTGGGAATGTTTGACTTTGCTTGAATTTGCTTGAATTGTTTACATTATGTACATTGTTTTGTTTACCATGTTTACATCGTATGCTTGTCCATTGTTGACTTTGATTTACATTATTTCAGCATGGTTGACTTTTTGGACTTCAATCCATTGTTGATTTTAAGCAAGGTTGACCTCAAACCAATGTTGACTTCAATCCATGGTTACCTTGAATCCTTTGTTGAATTCAATTTAAGGTTGGATTTAATCCAAAGTTGACTTCAATCCAAAGGTGACTTCAATCCATGGTTGAATTCAACTCGAATCCATGGTTGACTACAATACTTGGTTGGATTCAATCCATAGTTGACTTCAATCACTAATTTTTGTTTAAACATAGGTGAATTCAATCCTTGGTTGAATTCACTCCAAAGTTGCCTTCAATCCAAGGTTGACTTTTAAGAAAGGTTGACTTCAATCCAATGGGTGAATTCAATCCAAGTTTGACTTCAATCCATATTTGAATTCAATCCATAGTTTAACTCAATTCAAAGTTGACTTCAATATGTGGGTGATTTGAATCGAAGGTTGACTTCAATCAAAGGTTGTCTAAAAGGTTTACCATGTTGCAATGGTTGATTTTAGGTCATTAATAATACCAACATTAATTATTTCAATCAGTGGTTGACTTCAATCCATGTTTGACTTCAATTCATAGTTGACTGTTAGTAAGGTTGAATCCGATCCATGGTGGAATTTTAAGCAAGGTTGACTTCAATAGAAGATCGAACTCAATATATAGTTGATATCAAGTATAATGGTTGACTTCAACCAAGCTTGACTACAATCCTTGGTTGAATTCAATCCATGGTGGACACTGTATCATGGTTAACTATAAGTGGATGAGGTTGAACTTCAATCCATGTTTGACTTCAATTCATAGTTGACTGTTAGTAAGGTTGAATCCGATCCATGGTGGAATTTTAAGCAAGGTTGACTTCAATCGAAGATCGAACTCAATATATAGTTGATATCAAGTATAATGGTTGACTTCAACCAATCTT
Organism: Larix kaempferi; assembly: GCA_027924585.1. Classification (NCBI taxonomy): domain Eukaryota; kingdom Viridiplantae; phylum Streptophyta; class Pinopsida; order Pinales; family Pinaceae; genus Larix; species Larix kaempferi. The sequence goes on along the minus strand of BSBM01000721.1, from coordinate 3,141,928 downwards.
GACTACAATCCTTGGTTGAATTCAATCCATGGTGGACACTGTATCATGGTTAACTATAAGTGGATGAGGTTGAATTTGGTTGACTAATTGATTATGGTTGTCTTGAACGTTTACAATGTTTGGTTAACCATGTTTACATTATTTACTTTGGTTAACTTTGGACCTTGCATTATTTGGTTGACCTTGATTTACATTGTTTGGTTGACGATGTTAACATTTTTTGATTTGTTTGGTTAACCATGGTTGACTTTGGTTTACATTGTTTGGTTTTCCATGGCTCACTTTGGTCAACCTTAGTTGTTTGGTTGACTTCGGTTGTTTTGGTTGACTTTGATTAACTTTGGTTGTTTGGACATGGTTGATTGTGGTCGAATTTGGTTGACTTTGATTGTTTGGGCATGATTGAATTTGGTTGTTTTGGTTGTTTGAGAATGGTTGACTTTGCGTGAATTGTTTACATAATTTACATTGTTTTGTTGACCATGTTTACATCGTATGCTTGTTTATTGTTGACTTTGGTTTAAATTATTTTGGTATGGTTGACCTTGGTTTTTGGATAACTTTGGTTGTTGTGGTTAACTTTGATTAAATTTGGTTCTTTGGGCATGGTTGAATGTGTTGACTTTGGTTGACTTTAGTTGTTTTGGCATGGTTGAATTTGGTTGTTTTAGTTGACTTTGGTTGTTTGGGCATGGTTTCCTTTGGATGACTTTGGTTGTTTATGCATGGATGACTTTGGCTGACTTTAATTTACATTATTTGTATGAATTTGGTTTACATTGTTTAGTTGGCCATAGTTTATTATCTCTAGCTATGGCTTACATTTTTTAGGCATGCTTGACTTTGGTTTAGTTTGAATGACTTTGGTTGTTTGGTTGACTTTGACTATCTAGGCATGGTTGTCTTTGTTTGAATTTGGTTGTTTTGGTTAACTTTGGTTGTCTAGGCATGATTGTCTTTGTTTGACTTTGGTTGTTTGGGCATGGTTGGATTTGTTTGACATTGTTTGGGCATGGTTGGCCTTGTTTGACTTTGTTTGGGCATGGTTGAGTTTGTTTGTTTAAGATAGCCTATCTTAATCCATTGTTGACCATTGTTCAGGCATGGTTAAATTTAGTTGGTTGACTATGATTTACTATGGTTTTCATTGCAAGGTTGACCATGTTTACATTATTTACTTTATTTTGTTAACCATGGTTGAATTTGATTTACAATGTTTGGTTAACCATGCTTGACTTTGGTAAGTCGTAGTTGTTTGGTTGACTATACTTCCTTTTGTTGACTTTGATTAAATTTTGTTGTTTGGGCATGGTTGAATGTGATCGACTATGGACATGGTTGAGTTTGGCTGTTTGGGCATTTGAGCAAGGTTGACTGCAATTTAAGGGTGACTTCAAACCATAGTTGACTTTAAAGCAAGGTTGACTTCAATCCATTGTTGACTTCAATTCAAGGATGACTTCAATCTAAGGTTGACTTCAAACAATTGTTGACTTCAATCCAAGATTGACTTCAATACATAGCTGAATTTTAAACCAAAGTTGACTTTCAAGCAAGTTGATTTCAAACAATAGTTGACTTTCAAGCAAGTTGATTTCAAACCAAAGGTGATTTCATTCCGAGGTTGACTCCAATCCATGGTTTACATAAACTCAAGGGTGCCTTTTATTCATAGTTGACTTTGAAGCAGGGTTTACTTCAATCCATATTCTACTTTTAAGCAAGGTTGAATTCAATCTAAGGTTGGCTTCAATCTTGACTTTTATTAGTGTTGAATTATTTAAAAAATATATATATTTGGCTTCGCAAGGTTGACTATGTACATCTCATGGTTGAGTACACCGTATCAATGACCATGCTTAAATTTGGTCAACACTGGTTAACTATGTTAATGTTGGTCAACCATGGTTGACTTCAAACAATTATTGGCATTTTAACATGGTTTACATTAATGTTTTTTTATAAATGTTAAAAAAATTATATGATTATTATTAATAATGTGAGTTTTTTATTAATGTTAAAATTATTGAAAATTATATGATTATTATTAATAATGTGAGTTTTTATTAAAGTTAAAATTATTGAGATGAATATTATTAATAATGGTTTTTTATTAATGTTAAAATTATTAATATGTTTTCTATTAATATTAATGTTTCTATTATCGTTAATGTTTATGTTTTTTAATAATGTTAATATTATGTATATAAATATTATTAATATTTTTTTCTTTAATGTTAATATAATTGATATGAATAACATTATTATTAATATTAATATTTTTATGAATGTTTTTCAATTAATATTATTGTATTTATTATGAAATTAATATTTAATATTATTAATAATGTGCATATTAATACAAATATTAATAATTATTAATATGAATATTAATAACATTATTGATATGAATATTATTAAAATTAATAATATTATTAATAATGTGTATATTAATATTAATAACTCATCGCCCCAAAAGACAACACACAAAAGCTACGTGTTGTTTAGCCTCACCATCTATATGTTTGCAACATACGAACTTCCTCTCTCTCTTGCAATAGTGTGTAATCACTATGTAAAAGTTAATTTGTTGAAAGATTTAGAGTTTTCTCTTCAATAGTGTGTAATCATTATGTAAAAGTTAATTTGTTGAAAGATTTAGAATTTTCTATTCCATATACCCTTCTTTAGAGAATTAGAGTTATTATTATACACATATTAATATGGTTGTTGTTATTATTGATATGGTTGTTGTTATTATTGATATATATGTACATGAGTACGTTTTAATCTAAAAATAAAATTATATTGAATAAAAAATCTAAATCAGAAATAAATAAATATTATTTATTAAGATTTATAATTTTTTTATAAAATTCTTTTAATATATTTTTTTATAAACCTAAAAGCATAATGAATTAAATTAAAAATAATCATCAAATAATAAGATAATAAAGATCACATCAAAATATTATAAATTAATCATTTCTTATATTAAAAATTTATATATATAATTTTTTATTTACTTTATTATATATATATATATATATATATAATAAAGTAAAAAAAAATGATTATATATATATAAAGTAAAGTAAAAGAAAGGAAAGTAACAATATTAATAAATATTTAGCCGGAAAAAACAATATTAATAAATATGTTATTATCAAAATGATTTTTCTTTCACATAATATATATTTCTTAATTATTTATTTGTTTTACAAATAAAAAAAAAATTATTTATTTATTAAACTTTATAATTTTTTTATAAAAAATATTATAAATTAAATTAAAAGGCAAATATTAAAGAATATCAAATACTAAAGATCACATCAAAAACATCATAAATTAATAATTTTTAAAAAATAACTTAATTCTATAAATATGGAGATTAAATAAACTTGAAATATGGACATTAAATGAGAGTGCCAAATTATAATTTCTTGTATTTAAGTTTATGACTTTTTAAAAAGTAACGATTAAAATCAAATGACAGAAGATTCAAATGTTTTTAGCTCTTTGTTGTTAGCTTTTTTAATGAAACTTTTGGAAGAATGAGTTGCCCAATTTAAAGAAGCTAAAACATACAATATTCTTCATTTAAAAGTAAATGTTTGTATTTAAAAAATAGCTATAACATATCATTTATAGCTTGTACATCATTTTAAAGATTTAAAGTAAAGTAAATCTTTATAGTTTGTACATCATTTTAAAGATTTAAAGTAAAGTAAATCTTTATAGCTTGTACATCATTTTAAAGATTTAAACTAATAAAAATTAGAAATATAACATTTGAAAACTATTTTTTATTTTAAAAAAACTATATTTAATATATAATATTAATAAATAATGAGAAACAACATATTGTAAAGTCAAATGAGTTTGACTTACAAAACTTAAACCTAGCAACCAGTCAACTTATATCCAATGTACATGCATTTATCACATAAATACTTATAATATCTACATTGACTACAGTACTAATGAATGTCCTTCGAACATATGTAGATATGCACATCATGTACGTAATGGGGTTCTTAAATGCCACAATTACGTTTTTCTTTTGAACTTTTATGAATTTTATATCAACATCATCTTTTTCAAGGGATATTGTGAGCTCTATGCATAAACGTCCATAGAAAAAGCGCAACATTTATTGCTCGAGATCATCATAGCCGATGAAGCCATGGAAGGAACGAAGGGCAGTGGAGCTCCTCCTGCCTCCATTTCCAGTTGAAGGAGCAACCGGTTCCTTTGTGGTAGAGGATTCAGGGAACATGGCCGATTTGATCCCAAGAATTACAAGCATGATTAAAAATCTGACAACTTCATTGAAGGCCAGGGTAGATGAATTATAAATCTGAGGAACTCTCCCAATGGGGAAGCCAGACTGTTAGGTTAGAGCTGTTGAATGGGAGATCCAAGAGTGCTTAGGTTTTCACAGGCTCATCTTGGACGGAGAGTCTATCTGGTGTTTTAAGTCAAAATATAGAAGTCAATAAGAAATTGTAGATTTAGTTTGTAAAAGTCGTAATATTGAAATATGTAATTGAAAATGGACACAATGTGGTAATGTAAAAATAAAAATAAAAACTCTATAAACTGAAAAAATAAATACCATCGATAATTGGCATATCTTCATTTTCATTCTTCTAAATAATCATATCCTATGTACAAACAATTGTAACACAAATTAAACAAAAACAAATCAGTAAAGATGCTTATAACCAGGGCATGCCCCCATTTTCATTCTTCAAAGTCATCCTTATATGTATACAGATGCTTATAACGAAGAGAGCATGGTTTCATGTTTCATTCTTCCAAGTCATCCAATTTATACAAAATTTAAGAGCTACAGCAGAAAAATGACAAACTTATTTTTGAGATCTCTTTGTGCATAATTCGTCAAGCTTACGTGGGAGTGGGAATTTGTTGTCTTTTGGGATTATTTAGATCCAGTGAGAGCTGGATTATACAACGGAAGATCATATCAATCGAATGACAACCTCCAGCCCTCGTCCCCATAGCATAATTTCAGATTAGAGAAGAAGATGTTATATTACAAATCAAATTAAAAGGAAAATAAGAGGGTGGAGTAGAGAATACAGGGCATAGTGATAGGAATTGCTTCATTGTTCCGCTGTCCTGATGTTAGGAAAGTGACCACAATTTCATCACTCTTACAATGCCCTCTGCCATTTCAAATTGACTCTCTACCAGAGATTTGCACTACGCATATTTAACATGACATGACATATTGACATCTCAAAATGTACGCTAACACTCTAATGTTAATGGTTATAAAATGTAAATAAGTGCCAAACACCAACCCCCGAGTGATCCACCTCTCGTACTACATTTGCATTGTATATCTAAAGATTATGTATTTCAAGATTGAAACCCAGATACAACTTCTTCCATTTCTCAGCCTCTCGCTCTCTGCTACCTTTGCCAACCGTGTAATGTCGCCGACGATTATTAGCGTTGGACAGCTCCAGTTCCTTAGCTCAATAGTATCCTTCTTGGAATCAACAACCAGTTTTGGAAGCCCAGTCCATAAGGCCAGTTTTCGAATCTGCTGTAACAGAACTAATTACTTCAGGGATCCATGACCATTTGAATATGGAGCAAGGGCAGAGCTCAAGATCGGGAGCCGAACTTAATGCAGAGATGGATGAGGGAACCTCCAGTGGAAGTGCATCAATGCCCCTTGCCATTGAAATGCTGAATAGTCCCGATAGCTTTTTGTTTCAAGTCGAAACCCTTAATCGTCGTACACCCTTCCCACCCTATCATGCTGCTGAACGGCATAATGAAGATAATGGTCAATAGAATTGGGCAACGACATTGGCTGAACTCGAGTTATCGTAAAAACCTTTTTTCTCCTTCTCAAATAGCCCTCTAACGGTAATTCACATCAAACACGCTGATATAGATTGTATCGATGGATTAGCACCTGTGGGTCTGATATAGATTGAATCCTTCTCGATTCATCCCGCATCGTCTACATGCACTAAAGATGCACTAAAGATAAGGACGATGGGTGGTTGCGGTATGAAACCAGAAACATCCGCATGTGGAAAAATGGTATTGCAAACTGCTCAAAGGGCAATGCGGAACTGCCTTAGGTGGCATCCCAAAAGCATCTTTTAGCAATGAAACTTCATTTTATTTGGTTATAGTTGAAAAGAAACGCAAATCCAAAATCCTAATACCTACTGAAATGACAAAATCGAGAAATCCTGACTCAAAACTTTGACAACAACCACATTTTTCCGAACCACCTTTTCGTAACAACCACATTTTTCCGAACCACCTTTTCGTACATGCAAAAGGTGGTTCCGCATGGCCTTTGGATGGTTTCCAATACCGTCTTTCCCACAGGCGCATGTATCAAAAAATAACGCGTGTGATGGTGGTTTGTATTCCGCAACCACTGATTCTCCTATCTCCGGAGCATGTGGATGGTGCAGAATGTATTAGGAGCCGTCGATCTCTCTTTGTACACAACCTTCAGTGCTCCTTCAATTTGATTAACATCTTCCTGTTCTTTATATAATTCCCATGCAGCAGTAAAATGCCCTAAATCTTTTCCTGAATCAGAGTATCCAACCATAACCTCCTGATGTCCATTATCATTTGCAAGAATATGGTTGCGGTACCAATCTATTGATAATAATTTCTGAATTTAGACGTGCATCCTTCGGTAGCAGCTCCACAACTAGAATATCAACAACTTCGACATAGATCTGTGTACTTCATCAAATTCGGTAAGCTTTTAATGTCATTTCAATTTTTTATTTTTTTGCAGCAGCTTCATCAACTCGACGATTGTTTGACCATAATCTACCGAAAGCATCTTTGTGGAATTTTACAATTGATTTCTACCCTCTTGTAATGAGAACTTCAAAACCCTCCATGTCCCATATGCATTTCAAATTCAAAAATTGAAATATTCTGTTATGCACCGACGGTTACAATTACCATCGGCACATGACACATAAAATTATCTTTTTGCGGACTCCTACCTCCGCGTTGCTATTTGCACATCAAATGTTCACATAAGATCAAGCCGAAATCTATCAACCCTGTACTCTGTCGCCCAGAGAAAAGGATCATCAATTATCAATCAATTTACTGTGCAATGCTCATTGGCACTGTTGCTTCACATACGCACTGTTTTCCACAAACCCATGTATATTTCTTTGAAAACCATACCAAGGAACGTGGACTCGGGGAATTTTGCTTGATTCCCATTAAGCAACTAAAATGTATTAATGACCTGCAACTAAAATTTTAGAGAACCCAATTTGGCTAAGGAAACCATTTTTTATTTGCATAAATTCACATGTCTTTGCCCAAATTGATCAAGTGATAACACTAATATACAACATTCGCATGACAAGAAACAAAGATACACCATTCACATGACAAGAAAGAAAGTGCAGCCTGAAAACAAAGACATTCTCCCTCGAGCAGAGAGCATTGAAAAGATACAACACCATCGTCAAATGTAAATGACCAAACTGTACACGGAGAGCAGACATTCCAAACTGTATATGGAGAGCAATAAATGCCAAAAGCAACGCACAACCGGAACAGACAGTCAGTCGAACATGAACACACAATCTTCGACTGCATTTATTCTTTCTCCTGCCTGCGATGTAAAAACAATGTAATTATTAAGCAAAACCATAGGAATTCATGGCATCTTTGTGCAGATCAATAAAAACTAAAATCATGACACCTAAATAGATACCTTTAAATTGCTACTCCATTGGTGTCGTCCATCCACACCGAAATAGATACCAGAAGAGAAAGCACGAGAGACTGCGACATTGATAATCTTTGCATCCAGGTAAAGAGACTCTATGACTCCAAGCTTATCAATTTATAACCGGCTATGAATTGCAGGCTACAGGATAGAGTTTGAAACGATTGAATTGGATCGCAACAGCCCTTCTCTTAACCGCTATCCTCGCGTATTCATTTAACCAATGGACTCGGGCATGGCAGGCCTGCGTGGCAAAATATTTAGATTAAACAAAAGAAATAGCCGATTATTGTTAATTCGATAAAACATTTGGGTATCTTTCAGCCAATTTCAAATCTCTGTTGTTGGATATATGTGTTCGATGAAGAATATGCCCTCATCCTTCATCTCATCCTTCATCAAAGCCGCTCATCCTTAATCTTGATTAAAAAGTTGCGATCGCCCTCCATATACATAGAAAAGCTCATTGAAGCGCCTATCGGCGAAATATACAAAATTTACATACTATGGATTGATACTATCGGTAGACTTCAAGACCGTCTCTCAGTTCATCGTATTTGTTATTATAGTTGAATTCTCTACGTGGCAGGGGCCAGCTAGATAGTGAGGGTCTACCATCCAACTGGAGTTTGAGGTGGTTACTACCATTATCCATTCATTGGTTGGTGGGTCGACATCAATCATATCCATAAAACGTTGCACAGGCATAAATGTCTATATTACTCTGCCCATATTAAATTCAGTCCTGATAATTATTACATCTGGCCTTCATCCAATCCCAATACTATAACGGACCCTAAGTCATCACTACATGATAATTATGTTCATGAAAAATTATGTTCATCCCTTAATAAGCACAAGAATAAGTATCTCTTAGCTGGGATACGTTTGCAATGACGGTGGCTGGTAGTCTTTGGATTTTGTCATTAAGAACTTTTACCATGTGGGAAACACTGCACCAAGCCATGCGCGGCATGTGGGGTAGCTGTCAGTCCATACAATATTCACTGCACTCAAATTTATTCGACAGAATCAAAGGACCTGCACCGGGAGTCAATCAGTTTCAGAGAGAACGCCGATAGATAGCTACCAGAACAAGTTTTGAGGAATATAAGCTTTTAAACCTAAAGCATTTACGTCACTGGAGGATACGTTGAGGGTTGGGTTGATAGTCCATTTGTCAGTTTGAAGCACGCAAAGAGGCACTGAATCCCCTCTCCAGGAGGCATTGCGATCTCCAGACTTTGTTTTTGTTTCGATAGGGTCTAAATATTTGATTTACTGTTTAATTCTTGATCTCTTTCCAGAAGTCAAATGGACCATGCAATCACACTCCGAGACAGGCTTAACTCTGAATGTAAGGATATGATTCCAAAGAAGTTGAATCTTCTTCATTTATGGAACTGAGATACCCGTTCCAAGATCATAACAGATAGTTTGGAAGTTGCATTACATAGAAAATTTTCTATTTATTATTTCTTGATCTCAAGATTGATTTAGTTTATAGTTTTCTCCGTTATAGATCTTGATTTAGTTGCAGATTGAAGGGTGGTTTCTACATTGCCAGAATTTTCGTTTTAATGCTTATTCTCACTTATTGTTTGCTACATTCCTTCCCATCGTCTGAAGCTCGAGATCTCGAGGATGAATCCATCAATCTCCGAGGAAAAGGGCTTGTGACTACGGCTCCAGAAGGAAAGCCTTCCAAGGATATTACTCAGCACGAAAAGGTCCTTTATTGGAATCTGTACAAAGCGGAAATGAATCGTCAAAGGCTCAAAAAATCCTCTTCTGCAATAGTTGATGTTGAGATCATTCGTAGAATTCTGAAAGAGAAATCCGATGTATCATAACCCAGGAATTGGACACAACGATCCATTGAGTATGACGGTCAGATGTAATGTCCCAAAAATAGCAAAAATTTAAAATTTTTCCTGCCTGCAATATTCGTCAATTTACAGTAAAACGATTCATACATTAATCTAACATTATTTAAAACATACCTATTTACATGAAACCCTTGTAAGTCTAAGACTGCTGTTTTACATGGTCAAATCTATGTGCAAGTTTAGCAATGGCGGAAGCTATGTGGAAATTATATGATTGTACTTATTAGTTAAAATTGTAAATGCTGGTACAGAGGTGGGACATAACACTTTTTATTGTCTTAAGAGTCATGTGATTTTAATTGTGATTGTCTATTGCACCTTCATGTGATGAGCTTCTTTGATGACGGTATGTTATCCCCTTGGTGGTTATTATAATACTCCGGGACATGTAATTACATACCTCGGCAGGGTTGCTGGGAGGTATGGGTAAGAGTAGTGGTTGCTGGGAGGTATGGGTAAGAGTAATGGTTGCCAGACTTACTTAGCTTTTTGCTAATATCCTATTTGCCCTTTGTGTTTGGAGGTGTAATAAATCTGAGGACATTATCTCTAAAGCTTGGTGACTAAATTTTCTATTGATACTAGTTCACCAGGGAAAATGATAAGTTAAAAAAAAAGGGAAATGGTTATCCTAACTACCATGGGAGTGCACTACATGAAAGGTTTCCTAATGCAAGGTTCATGACTAAAAGCTTATTGTTATATAAACAAAGGTGGGTTGATTCAATAGTGTTGGTGAGGGAAAATCAAACCCCTTAGTTATTCTAACAAGGTTTGGCCTTGCGACTTCACTATAGGCTTATACCAATTAATTTCTCCCCCACTAGGATGAGGTTGGTGTATTAATTAATGCACTTTAAAGGGGTATGGGGGACAGCCTGTCGCGATGGTTTGGAGGAATAATTTGGGGCTTTTGTCCATCACTCCAGCATTCGACTTATTCTTCGTTTTGGGTCTGCACTTCGTTGATATGGTTACTGTGTCGAGTACTGACCCCAGCTCTGCTCATGGTCAGCCTGTAGGTTAAAAATTGAGCTCGTGTATGGCGTAATATGACCCTGCTTCACACAGGTAATGAAATACTCCTCATTCATGATTGATAATTTTATCCTTCTTCTGCTGTATGAAAAGAAACATGGTTGGACTAACCCATTTCGTATATCGTTATGACAAATGGAACAATGCCTTGGTAGGAGAGTGGCTAAGATTCGAGGTGACGCTGGTATGGCTAGGATGAATGGGGAGTCCAGCTTACCTCCTTTGAGCCCTATCTTCTGCAGCTCTGACGTTGTATGTATGCATTTGGCCTGGTTGTTTTTGTGTGAGACTCCCATAATCCCTTGGCTTACTGATTCACTTTGGGGAGATCTCAGTAGTCACCTACTTGCTGTACTAGGAAGAATGGGGTTTCAATGTAACTAAATAGCTGATCGAGCACCGGGACTGTGATATAAAAGAACTATGTAGTAATTGAGTCTTAACTGTTAGTTGGCTCTGCGAAATTTTATAAACAATGAAATGCTATATCGTTGAAATATGACCCTGTACAGTTACAATGGTTACCATGGTACATTTCAAATTTCCTTGCATGAATATAAGGCTTTAAGCCAAAACTTATTGATGTTACTATTATGGGGTTCTGGGGTATTTTGGAAATCTGTTTGTATAGGAATCATTTATATGATGACAGGTCTTCGCGCCTTCAGTTTGGGAAAATATAGTTGTGGTTTGCGTGTTTGTTTAATTTGCACTTGCTACTGTGTTAACAAAATTTCTAGGGTATTGTTGTAGAGAGAATGTATTGCATGTGAGGAAATATAGGATATCAATGAGGGTTTTCTACGCCTCTGTTTCTATACTCGGGTTGGTACACCTCGCTTATCTTACTAGTGGCATGGATATAATGGTTGCTTTCATGAGGAGGGTTTCCAAGTTGTACTCAGCATTTTGTTTCTTTGTTGTTGGTGACCACGACCCCTATAGGGAATTCCTACCAGTTTTGGGGGGTGAGATAGTCGTGGGGTTTGACCTTTCATCTCTGTTTTCGTTTTGCATATGTGCTTATGACTTTGTGGCATTTCTAAACATTGTCAATTTATAAGGTAAAGTTGTTAGGGTTAAATCGAGTCTGAATAGGGTATTGATCTGTGAAATGCTAAAACTCTATGCTCTTTGAAGACTAGATCAACGGTGGTAGCAATGGTAGAACATTATGTGTGTTTTGTATTGGAAAAGAGGAATGTATAAAAGAAAACGATGGTTCCTGTCCTTCCTATTGTCATCATTTTAAAATGAATGTATTGTGTGCAAAATCATGTAACATTTCAAGAAACGAATTAGATACAAAAGAATTCATACACAAAATGATGCTATGTTTCTCTTACTTCAGATTTGGTATTGTTAGGTATTCGAAATATCTAGACTAAAGATTTTCTTTTTAAAACAAAACTAGATCTCAGTATCTAAAATGTCTCGATGAAGTTTACAGCTAAGGTTTAATATGAAAGAAATAAACACAAAATATTTTGGTTGAATTAAATCAACGATCCTCATATTCTAGTAAGCAATACAATGACTAGCAAATACTAGCTCGCTAGTCCTGCTAGGAATTAAAAGAGAAATTGAGAACATGACTAATTTAAAGTTTCATTCATAAACAAACAATGTATAAATTATAAGAGGGTTTTATACAGCTCTCATACCTGTTGATCCCTGTAGCTTGTTCCAGCTGTTAATGTCCTGCTGATCCCTGTAGCTCGTTCCTACTGATAATGACCTGCACACTCAACCACTAATTAATGAAAACCTCCTTAGCTCTTAGCTGACCTGAGAATTTATCTTGGATTGGATGACTTTGGGACTACCACATTCCTCCCAACCATGATTCTACAACCGTTCCTAGTTCAGTAGGAATGCCCCTGAGCTGGTTCTGACATGCAAACTGAGAGGTAGAGGCCCTAGGTGTGTAGCTGGTTCAGATCTCCAAATATATAGGTAGAATTCACTTCCTTCAGCAGAGAGTCCTTCTTGGCATAATAATAATACCAAAAGAAAAAGATCCCCCAAACTTTGGGGTCTGTCCTCCTTAAGTAGGACAAATCTTGAATTATGACTATTGGAAAATTACTGGTTTCTTTAAAATAATTTAATTTATAAAAACAATATTTATTTATTTAAGTGCTAGTTATCTTGGGAACTAGGACTTCTCAACCTGTTTGATTAAAGTGTTTTTAATCTTTTAGATATTTTCATAATAATAATAATATACAATTTATAATACCATCTAAATATTAATAATTTATATTTAGTAAGTGGCAACCCACTTATGCATAAATATATATCTATAAAGTGTAAACATTTATAAAAGAATACATATATAATATTTAACCAATATATATTTATTATTGAAGCTCCTAAATAATAATACTACTAGTGGTCTTAGGTATTTTGTTTCACAAGATGGTTCGTTTAGTTCTTTTTAAGGAAAGGGTCCACTTCTTTGGATGGTTTCGGTAAGCTGGTAAAGGCACATCTAGTCTCTCCCTTTGCATGTCAGATTCCCTCGTTTTAACATGGTAGTTCCCGCAGTAGATGATGATAATAAGATTTATTTAATCAAGTTGAAATAGTTGTGATAAGACATGCAAGTGCTATTCAGATTCCTCCTTGACTCAACACTTGAGAAGTAGTAACCCTGAGTGCTCTTCAGAGCCTTTCAACTCAACACTCTCACATGGGTGTTACGCTAGTGAAATTCCAGAGCCTCTACTCAACACTAGAGCTAGAATGTGGTTGTGAGGCACAGCTAGGATAATTAAATGTCCTCGTATCCGGTAATCATTTCTTTCAAGATTGGAGTGCTCTAGGGCTCATTCCCAACACTCAACATACATCGGGGCTTAGACCTAGTACGAAATAGAATTCTCTAAATACATCGGGGCTTAGGCCCAGTATATAGGTCTTTTGTGTGTTCCTGAGTCCACGCTCAACACACTAACTAATCAACCATGTAAATCATGCTCTGCACAATATAATGTAACAAAAGAGGTAATCTCAGTATAGCATAATTTTGTAATCACTTCTCGAAATACAACATAGTTTATTCATTCGGCTTTCCTGCCCCACATATATTAAATAATGAAACAAATCAGGGTCCATGCCCAATACATCAACTCATAAAGGAAATAAATCAAACATACTAATGCTATGTCAAAGATAATAAATCACATATACTGGGGCCGTAACCCGACATGACATCATAACATAGTTAGTCAAAAAGTTGGAATATTACATCAAATAAATCTATATCAAAACAATGTTTTTAATATCACAGCTACTTAACGGTTGATCCATGAACATTTAAGTGCTTTAAAACAATTAAATTTGTTACTTGTTCATTGTTCTTTATGTCTGGACTGGTTGTGTATGCTTTGTCTATGCTTTAGCTAGTTGTTATCACAAAACAAATTGTCTACCACAAAAGTGCCCATTAACTGCAAGTACCAGAGTATATTTATTGAACTAAAAAACCAGTGATAAATTTCCAAATTTCCAATACAAAAATATATTTATTAAACTAGACATCTATAACTCATAAATGTTGTTGCAGCACCATATATATATATATATGAAAAAAATCTTTTATTCAAAGTAAATAACATTAACTGTCCCTAAAGGACTTACATCATTACTCCTAGAGCTATCATTACATACATAAATGTATTATGCCTCTCATTCATAGACAAGGTCCTTGATATTTACAAGCTTATTTTTTTCTAAAATTACATAATTCTCAAAGCCCTATGGCCCCTAAATTTCAGACTAAATGAGATAAATGAGAGGATTACTAAATCCATAGTAATGAGATTTAAATCTGTGTGTGAAATTTCAAACTAAATCCATGATCCATAGTAATTTTGACAAGTTTTACTCACTACTAAAATCCAGACTAAATGATTCGTTCATTGGGGTATGCCCATTGTAAGTGAATGGGTGAAAACATGAAGTTGGGAAACAATTTTGGCTTGTTTTTGACAAAGCAAACTGCTATTTTTTATGTTTTTCAACTTCGACCTATTCAAACCCATATATCCCTTAGGAATTTCAACTTGAAGTAAACACAAAGGTTTTACAGAATTGAATTAGCTTTCTACTCGTATTTGTTTTAATTTATTTTATGGACATATGGGACAAATTTGTTGTTAACCAACGGCATATACTTGAAAATTTTAGGTATGGATAATGAGTGACCCATGTTGACCACGGTTTTTTGATATATGGTTATTCATTTTAGGGAAAACAATTGTAGGCTCATATTCTAAACACGCTAAACTTGATCGTGGACTATATTTTGAGTTTTTTAAGACTTGGGAACTATTTTTTATTATTTATCGAAACAACATATGTTCAAAATATGGTACATTATCGACACATGTTTTTGTCTTCTCATTTTGTTTCAAATGTGATTCTTATCAAGCAAACTAAAACCAACCCATTAAAGAGGATAGTTCAAGGAACATCCCTGTAGTTTTTTAAATTTTTTTGGCTTTGGCATTGTGATGATATTGAATTTTCATTGTGACTGATTTTTACGTCACTAAATTTTTTAATGATAAAGTTTAGTAAAAAAATAGAAAAAAATAGTAATCCTAAACGAAATTCGAAAAATTTTATATTATGAGAAAGTAGATTGAATGACGAATTTACTGGTATAAACTCCGACATGTAATTCTCATTTTTTGTAGTGGTTCGACCTTGTTAAAGTGACACATTTCTACATTCTGCAGAAATTCTGCTGGAACTGTTGACCAAAAACTCTTGGCCCAGAAAATGTCTCGGGCGAGAGCTTTAAAATGTCTCGGGTGAGAGTCATTCCCACTCAAAAATTAACCCAGAGTTAATGAAAACTCTCAGCTGAAAGTTGATTTAAACTCTCGTCATAGAGGTTATAACATTTCTCACCCAAGAGTTTTGTAACATAATCCACCGAGAATATTTTAGTCCCCGACACATTAAATATTAATTTTCCTTGATTTGTGGGTGGGATTCCACATTATTTGGATAGGATGCCCATGATTCTCGGTCTAGAATGGTATATATAATCTCTTGGCTGAGATACTTTTCCAAATTATTTCATTCGAGGATTTGTTTTCAGTGGATTGTTTTTCAGCCGGGGGTTTGTTTTCAATAGATTTTTTTAGGTGAGCATTCTTTTCATCCGAGAGTCTATTCATTCAATTTCAATTATGCCTAATGCTGCACTTGCTCTCTTCTTGGTTGTTGAACCTTGAACTCATCTTATATATTTACAAAATGTTAAATTTCACTTGAAAAGGGTTACAAATCACCACTTCTATCAAGCAAGGTTTGGAGATTAAACTCATTGGTATTTAAAGTAAATTTTTAGTGCTTTTAATGAATACTATTTTTAGTTTTATAGGCAAAATCTTTTAGTACATTTCCATTGAGAAAGTTTTCATCACATTATTCTTTATTTTTTAGAATTAGTACTTGTGCGAATTGTATTGGTTGTGGCATGGTGAAATATTCCCTAAAAGAGGCCTCGTTTGTTTGTATTCACTAAGTTTTCACTACTTTTTCTCTTGAATCCCCATAATGAGCATTTTGATTACATTCAGAATTGTTTTAAGATTTGTAGTATCAAATGTCTTTGATGAATATTTGAGATCTAAAGAATTGAGACTGAAGCACATAACAAGTCTTGCACTATTTTGAAATTGTTGTTTTATATGATCATGGTATTCTTGATATAAAAGTAAGGTTAGATCAATCAATGCTTTGTATTCATTTTACATGCATAAGAACTATTTCATGTTGAAGAGGTTTTTGGATACTATTTGGCCATAACAAGAACTATTTCATTTTGAATGAATAACAATTATTGGGTCAATGTACTGTTCTTTTTTTTTCAGCATATAACTCTCAATTCTCATATGTTTTCATGCATTGGATTTTAGGTCTTTATTTATTTCAACGTGGGAAACCGAAAGAAACGTGAAAGAAAATATGATCGCACCAGATTTGATGAAGAGGCAAGGAAAGAAAGATCTCATGTTTCTATGAGAAATTTAAGAGCAAAAAGAGCAATGGAAATAAACGTGGAGGCACATGGCAATGACGAAGAAATGCAAAATGTGAATGCAAATGGCGGTGACGAAGAAATGCAAAATGTGAATGCACATGGCAGTGACGAAGAAATGCAAAATGTGAATGCACATGGCGGTGAGGAAGGAATCCAAATAGTCGAAGAGCACGTTGATGAAAGAAATGAGGAACATGGAGGTGACGAGGAAATGACAAATGTGGAGCAAACTATGGGTAGCATTGATATTGAGACCATGAGTGGTGAGTAAATATTTTTTTATATGTTTATAATTTACTTTATAATACTTGAGTATATATATATATATATATATATATATATCTGATTTGAAAGTGAACAAAATCTTATAAATTTATATTTATTTTTGTGCAGGGTTGACATCCAACATACAACATCCTACCACAGTTAGCAATTTACAGAGATTAACTGGAAGCTGCAACAATATTGTCATTGTTGATATTTTTTTTGGAGAATTCGGATCCAAGTAAAATTGAAGAAATGGGACCGCATATGCTTGATCGTATAGCTCGTTATAGAGTAGATAAGATAGTCAAAAAATATTTTGAAGGTATTTCTGCCATACAACAAGCTCAAATGTTGCATAAATTGTTAAAGAGAAAATGTATAAGAGATGCAATTACATTATTGGGCATTCAAAGTTCCAAATAGGCTAAGTCAAATCAGATTGTATCACAAAATCTGACCTCGGTCCTTGCATCACTTGCAAAAAAACGATCTCACAATTTCATGGTTTCTCGTAAAGCAATTCTAACAGGGGTTGTGGCAAAAAACACTACAACAGTCCTTTGTTGTCTACGACTGCAAGAACGTTTAAAACATCAAGAAAAAGTTTATGGAAGCATAAAAAGCTTCGGGTTCAGTTAGATGAGGATGATGAAGTTGCATGTTGGGGTGTTATCTGTAGGCAGCCTTATCAAGATAGACTTCCGGATAATGTGAGGGACATGGTGAAAGAGTTTTGGGATGTAAACACACGTGTCTTACCAAATGAAAAGGATGTTGTTTGATGTCGTATATCGAAAAGAAACTATGAAACTCATGCCAAACACATAACAGTGATCACTCAAGTGAAAATGTTCAAAACTTTCATGGAGAGTAATGTTGATGTGAAGATTGCCCTCAACACATTTGTGAAGCTTAAACCATGGTATGTCAGGTCCATCGTTGTTCGCGACACATGTTGTTGTTGATACCATGTAGAATTCAAATTATATTATGAGACATTTGTAACTTTTGGCATGCAGTGTTGGCCAAATAACCCCCCTCCTTTGATTGTTCATGAATTTGTATCTAAAATATTATGTGCTCGAGAGAATCATCAAGTATTCTATAAGAAACAATGCGTCGGAGGTAAAAAATGTGAGGAATGTTATGATTTGGCCCTTTTTAATGCTAACTACCCCATTGATGCAAACGATCCTCAATTGTCAAATCGCATTGTCAAATGCAAGAGATATGTTTATGTTGACTATACTGCAGTTACAGATTCAATGACAACATCAAGAAAGCTTAATTTGGTTGAAAGTGATATCTCTTTGATAGATTTTATGAATTTATTCAGGGATCAAATATATAAATATATCAAGCACTCTCACTCAGCACGATGGCAGGACTTACAGTTCAAGCAATCACGAGATGTATTTCCAAAAGGGACAATATTATCCATTGTTGATTTTGCAGAAAATTACACTTTCACTCTGCAAAAGGAGATACAAAGTGAGTATTATCATTCAGATCAGGTATCTATACTTGTGCATATTACGTATAGACATGCAGAGCTTGATGTCAATGGTTTTGATAGCAATGAAAATAATCGTGAAGTGATTAAGGAGTATCATTTCTACATCAGTGATGATTGTACACATGATACATGTTTTGTCCAGCATTGTTTTGGTATGCTTTTTCAAGAATTAGAAAGAAGAAGTGTCACTTTTAAAGAACATTGGGTGTGGTCAGATGGTTGTGTTGGTTAGTTTAAATTGGCATAATCATTCTTATGGTTGTCTCGCCTTCATAGAAACACAGACGTTCACCACACATGGAGATTTTTTGAAATGGGACATGGAAAAGGAGAACATGATGGTGCTGGGGCCTGTGTGAAACGTGCACTTAGGAGATATCAAATGAATCAATCTGCTGCTCACCTTGCAAATTCGAACGATGTTGTTAATTGGTGCAAACAAAATTTGAGCCATGAATTCAATGAAAGGATGGGTAATGTGAGAAGGTTTTTTTGGAATATTGCAATGGGCGATGTTGATAGATCAATGCCGCATAATTGTACTGCAATCTCGAAAACAAGGGGCTTACACTCCATTAGGAGTAAGAAAATGGAAAATATATAGGCAATCAAAAAACGGAAGTACTTTTGCTTATGTCTTGCATGTATTGATGATGTAGAGTCTTTGGATGAGTGTCAAAACCAAACCAACAAATTTGTGAAACCATGGAGAGATCAAGAATTGACACCACTGCCCTCATTTGGAAATATCAGTGATGTAGAGCACGACAATGAAGCGGTTTTGATTGACAAAGATTATGATCGTGTTTCTGATTTGGTTATAGAAGGCGATGTATTTGCAGTCATTGAACCAGCAGATAATCCAGAAAATGTGCATTATTATTTATTGAGATGCACTAGGTCGAAAAGCACGTTGATGCAAGAATTTAAAGATCCATCAAATTATACGTATGCAGTGGGTTCAATGGTTTTAATGGGACATTTCTTTGCAGAAGTAAGGAAATGTAAAGACCATATTCTTTTTCAAGACTACGAGTCAGATGTTATATGTGCTCAATACAGTCATTTGGTCATAGTAGCCCGATTGCAGTTGAAGGCAGTGAAGAGTAGGAAAAATTCCAAGCATCGACAATGGAAATTGTTGATAGAAGATCATAATTCCATTCTTGAAAATATGCCACTGACACATTTCATATGATTCAAGAACACATCAAGGTTGACAAATATTTTCTTAGATTCTAGGGTGGGTGGATGGGTGGGGCCAAATGAGCTTCCACCTTCACGTGGTTGGCCTCGTCAGTAGAGAATATATATATAATTCTCGAAACTAAGAGAATCTCTTTTTAACAACATATCCAATGATAACTCAAGGCTCATATATGTTCATGGGAACAAGAGAGATGGATTCACCCTTTGGGACACCTGCCATTGAATGTCTTTGGTTATTTATATAGTATAAGGGTTCTATATATTTTTTGTGTTCAATTTCTAGGTTAGGATCACTACAACTTCCTCCAAATTGTTTTCCTCCTTAACATTCCTAGTCCCAACCTAGAGTGTCCCACCTTGAGTGTTAATAGGGGGAGTGGAAGCATATGGAAATCCCTTCAGCGACATGCATGGAAAATTTGTTATATGATCAACCCTATAGGAAAATGAGCCCATTTTTCTTTATAGTTCCAATTATAGAGACTTTTGTGCTTTCATGTGGACTCTAATGCTTTTTTCATCTCCTTCAATGCTTAGATTTATACCGCAACATATACCATATGTCTATTATGTTCCTGCACCTCTACAAAAATATTTTCCTCCTGCATTTCATGCCATTTGTTCCATTGCAATACCTAACTTGTCACCTCTTGACATTTATCTCTGATTCCCTTCTCATAATTTCTCATGTTCCACCTAATATCTACCAATTCACACATAACATGTCTCCTATTCTTGCAATGTGCCTGCCACCCACATACTACACCACCAATCTATTGTCCCATGCCACAAAGCAAAAGGTCATGATCATTTCTCAAACTTATGACTCTTATGAAACATGCAACCTCCAACATAGGGATGATGAGAAGAAGGGTTGTGATCAATACCAAGATAATGGTGAAGACAAGGGTGAGTAGATATCTTGATAAATTGAAGGATGAATCACCTTGTCTTTGTCATGAAAAAGGTCAACAATAATGAGCATCCTCAATTTGCATGTGAAAATGTGGAATATTATGAATAGAATATATTTCTCACATCAATATGCCTCCAATTTCAAACCCTAGAATTTTATTTTTACTCCAATATAAATGGTCTCCAAGGTTACATAGTCCAATTATCCTCACATAAAGAAAACTTATAGTAATAGGTCTATATATCTCTTTCGCTATAACAAGTTTGCAACCACCTACTTAAATTTTATGAAGTAGTACATGTTGGTAATGCCAATTAATCTCTACGCATGAGAGAGGGTGAATGTATAGAGCCATTCCTATGTGTTTGATAAGGATTTGGTAACTAAGGAAATATTATTAAAAACATTTTTAAACATAAATATCATATTAGAAGAATAACCCAAAATATGGCTATTTTATTTTTATTTATTTTAAACATTGTAATCACTTGCTTAAATTCATTTTACTTGGAAACATTCTTAGAACACTTCCTTAAATTCATTTTATGATAGTTTGTCTAGTTCGCATTTCATGATATGCATTAGTCATAACATGTAACATTTTATGTTGATGATCAATCATATATTAGTACTTGACCTATTAAACATTAACACATGGTTAATCTTCTATATGGTTCATCGGTCACTGTATCTTCAATTAGACGAGATTAGCCCATAAATATCATCCTCCATTTTTAATGTACATTCATTCTAAAAAACTTGAGTTCCTTAATTCTTTTATGATCTCAGTATCATTCCCTTAATATTGTCAGAAATTCTTGTCCTGCCTAATTCTTGTCGTGCGATTTTGAGTTCTGTTATTTATGATATCTTGTGTATTTTCATTAATTAATTGTTACAGGTTCTTCACACCCATCCATGGTGGCGAAGGTTCGTAAATTTTACCACTAGCTAAAAAAATTATATTTGAAAAAAATTAAAATTGGCATGTGTTTTCCGTGTTTCCCATTTACGTGGTTTCTAGAAAAAAATTAAGATCATGGCTAAGTGGCATGCGTACAATGTTCCCCATTTAAGTGAATTCTTAAATACTTCTATAATTACGGTAATCTAATAATGTAATGTATTCCAAAATTTGTGAAATTTTGAAAATGTTAAACAATGAAATCAAATCTAACTATTTAAATAACTATGTCGATTCTACTCTCATCGCCGTTTTTTAAAATAACTATATTTACATCCACTTCCATATACTAGGTAAATTATGAACTTGGTTATATGGCAATACTCATTTATTTATATGTAAATTATGAACTTGTTTATATGACAATACACATTTATTTATATCTACAGTATGTCCTTAATAGTAATAAATGTAAATGTTTAATAATTTTATGTTATACATATTTAATAATTTTACATAATTATTTATATATAATTTTATTGATCTTTGTAATTAAAATTATTTATTTGTTAATTAAAATTATTTTTAATTTATTACATATATATATATTGAAGAGATAGTAATGATTGAAATTATATTAATTATTTAAAAATATTATTTTAATAAAATTCTAAATTTAACACATTTTTGTGATCCATGGCTTGAGCCTCACTTGAGGAAATTAGAGCTCATAACCTCTTGAGGCATCTTTGGAAACATTCATCCATGTTATGTAATCAAAATAAAATATTTCATGATATGAAACTACATTTTACTAAATATGTCAAATTACACTATACCAAATATTTATTATTTATGAAGAGATGGTTGCTAAATATACTATGCAATTATTGTTCTTATAGTCACATCATCATCTAACAATCATTCTATGAAATTTATGCATCGTATCAAAACCACACTTATTCAAATATCATAGTATTGTTTGAAATCATATGGGAAACTTGTAGTATGCATAATTTTCATGATGTCTACGACATTCAATTTACCTCATTACTACAATCACTTGGCACACCAACAAGTAGTTCGTGAATTCAATTGTAACTCATATCCATGTATATATAAACAAAATTCATATATCAATATATCAATATGTTATGTATTGATATTAAAATAAGAAACACATGCTCATTTATACTATGTCTCACATATGTTATACATTCACAACATAATTTTGAGTTGGTATCATATACCAAATTTCCACCTTTTACATTGCATGTTAAATGATCTCAAATATATATCACCATCATGAACATACATTTTTAAAATTATATCTTACAATATCTTAACATGTCCATGTGTCCACATAACAATTTTTTCATTAGTTTGGTTCGTCTAAATATAAAATAAGAAAATAAAGTATTAGCAGAAGTGATAATATAGTTCTGATAAAGTAATGTCAAATGTGGACATTACAATCATAAAAAGTTGGGAATGGGGTCCAACAAGAAGGAGTTTATGCTTTCATCTCGAAAATCTATTGTAAATTCCATGGATAACATTGTATCTAATGTGGAATCATCGGCCTAATTTAATGCATGGTCTTCCTTAGCCTCAACAGAGAGTGGAGAGTGTGGCCTTATTCTTCCATCCTTAGGATCTCTATCATCTGTCACTTGCTCATTACCACCCCACATTTCATTGAATCCATTTCTCTCATTCAAATTTCGCAAAGCATCTTCATTATCTAAAAGCTTCTTTGCTTTAATCACCTGCGTTTGTAAATAAAAATGAACCCATAGAATGATTAGATACTAAGTATTTTTTTCCATTAGATTTCAAAACTAAAATTTAATATCTACAACCATCAAATCCATACAATTATCAAACCAAGCTTATCGCATTGAATCCCACTCACATATTTTCCTCTTCTATGGTCTTTGTATACCTTGACGAATTCTCCACACACAAGGCGATGGAATTCAATAAATTCACCTGCAATTCATTAAGTTGGGGAAATTAGATCATCCATAATGGGGATATAATGAGAAAAGTAATTATGCTAAGAGAAAATCGTTCCTATGGAATTTAGGTGGGACAAATATTTAACAATTCAAGTGTAATGTGAAACACACACAAAAAAAATTATTTAGCAGCTTCATAAATAAATTAAACATAAATTGCACAGATTGTACTGGAAAATGTAGAATTATACTTTGCAAACAGAGGATAGATACAGCTGTTACACAGTTGAGCATGCCTCTTTTCCAATGAGTATGCTACGTAAATACTCCTTTGCTTCTCGAGCATATGGAGCCGGTTTTTCATCTCTTCTTGGATTGCCGATTTTTGGAGCTCTAATACTTGACAAATTCACTCGACGTTCAGCCAAAGTACTCCCATAAGGAGCAGAATTATTAGCAACAACCACAGAGTCTCCACTAACAACCTCCACAACCTACAAATATATAGACCTTCAGTACATAAAAATAAGTAGTTGTGCTTTGCTTCACATCAAGAGATTTAGGATTAAAAATTAAACATAGTTTAAGTAAAATGTCTTGATTCTTCTCCGTGTTATCAATAGAGAGTACTCAGTCACTACAAATGAAGACAAACCTTTCCGGTAAACTTGTCATCATGAATTGCTTTTAAGTTAGAAGGAGGTGGAACATAATTGATCCATATCTTCAAGCGATCTTTTTTTCCTGAAGCTCGACATTCTTTAGGCGCCTTTTGGTATCCTCCTCCATCATACTGGAACTCCATTCAACAAATTTAGCTAAACCCTAAAGTGAAATATAAACATATAGATGAAGCACTCGTCAATAAATATGTTAAAACACCAATCCATAAACTAAGAGAATGAATAATAGCTCAGAATAATTGCAGTGCTAGATTGCAAATCAGATCAGAATTACAATAGCCCCATAATACAACATGGTACACAAATATTTGTAGTACAATTAATGACCACTTGAATCAACACAAACAGAGGCAAAAAAACCAACCAAATGCTCAAGAATCTAAACTCATCCAAACCAAACAATTATTGAGTTTAGGTCACCCTTGATGTAGAAACAAGAACAAAATTTTCTTTCTATAATACCATTCTTCCTGTGAGGAGAGAGAACATTTTCATAAGGAACAATGCTCAGTGGTGAAAGCTTTGCACCTTCAACAACAACTTTGATAGATGACATATCTCGACCTCCTGTAGCTGGCATAGCTGACATATCTTGTATGGTTGGTCGATTTGGTTGTTTGTCTCTACGCGAAGTCTATGAGAGCCCACTCTGAATTGGCCTAGAGTGTAAGATCCCTTGGCAATCTCACTATGAAATTTCTAGTTTAACTGCTAGACTGGATAGACTTGCCACTCATGAACATTTCTCTTTTGACGCTTCTATTGGCCTCCTGTAGATCTCCTCTTACAAAATATATCATCTAGGTCTGCTATTGGAATATCTTTGGTCACATCTTTTATCAAAGGCCCCACTGTTATACTGCTGTAGACTTCTACTTGCAATAGAATTATAGAAAGTGCACTGCTCTGATAAGTCTGAAGGTGATATTTTGACAAACACTTGGTGTGTTATCTGCTGTAGGTCTCTTGTAGATTTCTTAGTTTATGTAACCTGAATTACTCTTTTGAGGAGTGTGTGGTTCAAGAGCTCACAACATACATTTCACATACATATACCAAAACAAATTGATCACAGCATCATACCAACATTGTATTGATCTCGAGCATTGAATATCAATAAATGATTTAGATCTGATTGAAACATTATAATAGTCCTATAGAGGACCCCCTTTAATACACAAATGCTCATAGTGGCAAGATACATGGACTATATCAACAGAGGAAATTTATTAGCAAGTGTACCTTTGATCTCATGGAGTTGTAGGTGATAGTTAGATGATGTATTTGAGGCGGCAGTGAGTGGTTCTCATAAATCAGACTTCTAAATACATGCTTCAGCATTGAATCTTCCCCAAATCGACTAACAGTGATGGCAGCAGTGAATAATCCAATGATGCAGCTCTCCACAAGAGGATCATGATCTTCCTTATGCAAACCCAGTACATATATAACAAGTGTAGGTTGCTATCGATAATTTTCCCTTTAGACCTGTTGTGGTGCTACAGGAACCTGCTCCACCGCACCACAATAATGTCTTCACACCCAATATTAATCCACTGGAGAAGCAAAGCCCGGAATAGTAGTAAATTTGTCTTCTTCTTAGCAAATGAAAGAAGATCGAAGGAAATATATAGTTGTCAATACAACAGTGCGCCCTTCTTCAGATGGCAGTCACCATTCACTCTAATGAAGTCGCCCTCAACAGTACTTAGCAGTAGCAATAAGATCAATCTCTACCCCCACGATTTTGGCCAAGTTGTGATGAAATATGCATTTGCTAACTTAGCCTTGGAGGATATCTGCAGATGGTGTTCTCGTCAGTTGTTTTCCACATGATTTATTTACATGGAATGGACTTTACAGATTTGATATATTTTAGTAATAGCATATAATCCTTTAATAGAATCTAAAAAATATTTAGGTCTACTGATACTCAACCTTTTGATTACATGCACCTCAAATCCATCCTTAAAACTTTCTATCATTAATTTACTCTGGGATTTCCCATAGTAGTATTGGCTTCTATTGAACTAAACCTGTTGTTTCTTGATTATCTCCAATTCAATCCCAACTTTCTTTTGTGACAAATGGTAACCAACTGGGCTGATTTTCAATAAATTGCCCCATATTCTCATTTTCCTTCATATCAATCATAAGTACACAAAACTTTAAGAAATGTGTTATCTAGCAGGCTTGATTTTATTTATTTTCAAACCATTCATAACTTTGGTCTCAGTATCCAAACTATGAGCTTCCAACTTTTTTCCTTGCAGATTCTGATTTTGCATGTATTATCCATACAAATCCTAAACTTTTGTAACCTAGCATGAATTAGAGACTGCTGACTTGGTATATATACATAGTTCTAGAAAACTCATTTCTAAATATTAATACACAACAATATACACCAAATGCCTCACCTGGATCCTTGCCATGAAAACTTGCACAAACTGAAATGTAGGGAGTAAATAAACCCGTATTGTACTTCCATCTCGAACTTGCTCCACAAGAGATTCCATAGGTTTTCCTTTATTTGCATATAAGAGGGAGATTGCATCTAAGTTTCTTGGATCTCCTATAGCTGATGGAGGCAAGTCCCGAATTGTCCCCGAGATCTTTGGTCTTATGCAGCAAAAATGTGCCAGAAAGGATTGTAGCAAAACCACACATCTCAGTGACGATTTGAGATGGATCTTTCCTGTCCCAATCCTGAAAAAACCAAGCAAAATTCTAATCAATTGTTGTGATTTAGCATTAATAAACAAGCAAAACATAAAAGCATTATGAAAGCAAAACATAAAATCATTATGAAAGCTAATCAACCTCATCTGTTGCTACAATAGGATGATATTGACACATGGCAAAGCAGATCAAAACTGACATTGATAATCATCCAGGGTGAAAAATAGCATAACAGCTGCCACAAGACCATAAAATGGCCGCAAAACTTGAAATAGGACAGATGACAAGGATTCACTCGAGATGCTGCAAGAGGAAGGAATAAGATGATCAGATATGTGAGTAACCACGCAGTTTCTAACCATACTTGACAAAAACAAAAGTGATATTCCAATACCTACCATAACCAAATAATTTGATCACTAGTAGCTCAGTCACAAGGAAACTATGTTCAAGTAAACAAAAATGATCACTCACGTAACGAAAAATGATCGTCATGCCCTTGGTCATTTCTTACTATCGCAAAAAATGGTGACAATTGATTTACAAGTAGAGCAGATCGATCTCAACCTTCCAACTGGAACACCAATGGCTCCTGGGTTTCTGTGGGCTGCAAAGTCAAAAGGATGAAAGAAGAATAGTTACTTCTTACTACCCTAATATGGATTTACACAATAGTTCAATGCCAAAAAAATAAGATTAATATTTATCTCGTGTTTTTCTCTCAATAGTATTTTGAAATACAAAAAAAAAATCTCAACTGTCTTTCAAGAAACAACTGCACATTGCTTAGTGATCTATTGTAGCCTCCCTCTCTCACTCAGTAATTTGATGTAGTCTCCTTCACTCTTCCTACAAAGAGGAGGCTAAACTCAACTGTGAACGTTTCCCTTGCAAAGAGGATGCTGAACTAGTGAACTATGAAAATTTCAATTGCAGATGCCAACAAATTTCAAACAATAAATTGGACTTTGGTGTATTAAAGATCCATTAGCTACTATCAACCACCAACAAACATTAATATCATCATCCTTTCTTTTTTTCTATGAAATTTGCATATAAATTAGCCTTTAGCATAAAGCTTAGTTTTCTATAATTTTCAATTATAAATATGAATACAAAGATTAGTTGTTTGGATATATTGTGTGACAATGACTATAAGTCGAATAGAGAAATGGTCTTGAGTCTTTAAGAACTGTGTGTAATGAAGTGCTTTTATGCTGAAAACGTGAGTCCAAAATTGTTGTAAAATTCAATAAACATACAAGGAAAGAAGATGTTATATTTGACAAAAGCACTACATGTAGTCTAGATCAAAACAAGATGCTTCATCCACAAAGAAATGAGGGGATTTCCTCTTCAAATTGAGAACCAAAATAAAGAATAGGACATGGAAAAAAGTGAACAAGTGAAAAGAGTAATCAAAGAAAGGTACAACATGAAGAGCTTAAAATATTCAAATTCATAAACTTGAGGACATGACTTGAAAGTAAACTTTCATCTTTCACTCTCTTAAATCCATATTTTCAACACTCTATATAAAGAAATTAGGGACCATAAATTTGATCTCAATGCCTAAGAGTAAGCACATAAGACTGATAAGCATGAAATTGGGTGAGACTTACGCTAAAAGAATTAAAAAATTCTAGGAGATCTACGTCAAAAGAGTGGACTTGGTGGGATTCTATGTTCTTGATCTAAAGGAAATCCTCCTCAAAATTGAGTGGAGATACTTCAAATACAATTAGACCAAAGGTTCTAATTTCAAGTATGGTTAAATGTCAGCAATGGCATCCCAGTTTCCAATTGATGAGATGGTATGGGTTATCATCTTCCTCTTCGTAATCATATTTCCTACCCTGCATACAATATAATACCTTAATAAGAGAAGAGGCATATCTTCACAATCCTGGATATTCAGATAGTCAATAGATTTGCATTTTGGAGAAGGCACCCAATGATGTATATAATATGTGGGAGCCTATAACATCAGTTTGATCCATTCACAAAGCAAATTCTGTAAAAGGAATGGAGACCAAACTGAATGAGTAGAGGGGTAGGCTAAATTTTTGGCATTTTTCAACAAGGATATTTTGGCCCAGATGATGCTCAAAATTCCACAACATTAACAAGAATGTTCATCCAAGTAGTGATGATATGCCAGAGGGAAAATTCTTTCTTGGTTATAGAGGAGATGACCCTTGTGAAGCCATCTGATCCAAACCATTTGATAGTCACTCCTAATCCTTATGGACTAGGCTTGTATTTTTACAATAGATCAACATTTCTTTACCAATAGTTCATATCCTTGAAAACCCTTTGGCCAATAGTGGCCAACACATCTCTTCCAAAGAGTGAACATAGAAGGGTATGCTTACAGTGCCTAATACCCATGAAAGAAGAACATACCAAATAGCTGGAATCCCCAAGAAGAGTTGCATGCAAATGTACCTTCCTCTGCAAAAGAACTGAATACTAAGTCTAAACGTAATTCCAACAACTCCTAGCAAATTGACAATCCAAAAACATGTGCTTCACCATTTGAGAATGGCTGTAGATAGGGAAGAGACCATCAAACTGACCATTTCTCCCCAACTAGGCCTTCAAGGGGATCCCCTAATAGAAAAAAAGCCAAACGAAAACACATAGCTTGTATGACAATTACTTGATTTGATGCAATCTGGAGGCCAACCAACAAGCATTGATAATATGGGCTAGTTCTTGGAACTGATGCAAAAGTATGTATAACTTCTGACAATCATAATACTGGAGAGCGAGGGACCAAATATCCATGCCCAATCCCTCCAAAATGGACCCAGTATGGCAATGTTCATTTTGAACAAATTTTCCTAAAGGATGAGCCCCGTTAACCCCATTTTGTATGGGTGTCCACTTTCATCACAATCTCATTAGGGGGTTATGTGTGATAGAGATTGAATGGTTTGTGTTCTTGATTCTAGACATCAAATAGAAGCATATGATGCATTTCCATATCTATGTGCAGAGGAATTTGTGTTTGTAGCAGGGAATATTTACTAATGGCATTTTGGATAGAGCATAGGAGGAAGCATTCTCTTTGTGTTTGTAGCAGGGAATATTTACTAATGGCATTTTTGATAGAGCATAGGAGGAAGCATTCCCTATTTAATATGACCCGAAATATCATATAAAATGGAATTTATTTCATCCTTTCTGGTGGAAGAGTTGGATTGTTAAGTTAATGGAATCCCTAGCGTCATCATATTTCATAGGTTTTTGAGGATTCTTGTAGCAATGTTAGAACATGATTAATGGTAGCCAATGGTAGGTACATATTATGGATAATTTTATTTTCAAACGGGAGCAAAGCTAGTCATCCATGTGAACTAAAGCAACAAAAAACAACATTTAGACCTATAACCTAAGTTGAAGGAAGTCCCCTATTTGCGGTGCAGCCTCTCTGGTCCTTCCCCCTTTGTGGTGTAGTTTTTCTAGGCATATTCTTTGAAGACATATATGGGTTCATTGTGATCTCTCTTGTTGATGAATTGCACAATCTAAAGTGGATTCCTTTAGTATATAACAGTGATTATTACTCTGTGTATGCCATCTCAAAGGGTTTAGGTTGGAATTTAAATTCCTTTGGTGATTCTAAATTGGAAATGGCCAAGGAAAAGGTCAAAACCTAACTGGAATATCATGTCAATAGGGCGCCAATGCAAACCCTAGTTGGAATATCATGTCAATAGGGCACCCATACAGAATAAGACTATCTTATAACTTTATATATTGGCCTTTAGGCACTCTACGATAGATGTTTTCCATTGTATCACACCAATCCAACAAGCTTCGAACCACCTTTCTTTAGCGCCTCACCTTTGTTTCATATGCCCTTGTAAACCGTGTTCAGCCCATCTCGACCTACAACAACTTGGATTCTACAATTGGATATGGCTTGTGAATTCGGCCTCTAACCCTAACACTAAGGGCAAATTGATCGAAATCAGATTAGTTCCAAGGAACGGAAGCCAAATTTGAAATTGAATTCGGTTGAGTTTTAGAGAGATGCTCATCGAAAGAGAGAAACATACCCGTGTGCGGTCGTCTGATGGTATGGTTGTCTGGATCGAACTAGCGGTGGCGGTCCTCTTCTCGTGGCCGTTCACTTCGTTGCCGTTTGGGGTCTTCCCTAAAGGTGTTTTAGCAAACAGAGTTGCAGTGCACCTGCTCTTCCCCTTCGATGTTTTAGCACAGTGTCGGTTTGAGCGAAAACAGACACCAACATCAACAGCGTTGAAAATGACAATGCGTGTGGCGGGGAAATATTATTGCGTTTATATAGTTAAACATGTCTCGGCCCAGACATTAAAAGGAATCAAAACTCTCCACTGAGAAATCTGTCCGAGAGTTTGACAAAAAAAAATGGTTATACTCTCGAACTAGAAATTAAAAACTCTAGAGCGAACAATTCTCTAACTATGGAAAAACTCACGGACGAGAGAAATCTAACCGGGGTTAATGTCTCGCCCGAGAAGTAGTAAAACTCTCGCCCGAGAAAATTTGTTGACTTTTGTCTCGGCCAGAAAACGGAAATTAGAAAAAAAAAAAAGCAAATTGTCACTGAATTGTTTCCCACCTTCGCGTTTTCACCCGAATACTTAATATAGCATTATTTAATACTAGACAACAATTTCAAAAATTTCTTGAGATATGAATTTCGTTTTCAAAATATCAATGTTTAAAGAATTCGTGTCTCAAATTTCTGAAATTTACAATACGGAAATTCGTGTCTAAAACTTGCAGTTCACCCACCTGTGAGAATCAACGGTCATCTCAGCGCATCTAAAGCATAGAGTTATATAAACAATATCACTGCATGGTCTTAACTCAGCTCAATGAATCTCCAACCTGAACGGATGAGGCGGCTATTAATTGGGAATGAAATCCCAGTAGAGATAGACTGACAGTAATGGGCTTGGAATGGTTTGTTCCTCCTTTGCAAGAGATTAGGCTTCAGTGTTGCTGGAGATTAGGACTGGTCCTTGCAAGATATTAGGGTTCGACCTGTGAGTTGCTGTTAATCTATGATTCTGAGCTGCTAGACTACACCCGTTGCAGAACAAATTAAAATAATAATTAGGTCAAGTGATTCTTAAATCAATAATTCCTTGGAATTTTGGACTCATTTAAATTGACTGGGCGAAGCGAATCTTGAACCAATAATTCCTTGTAGAACCAAGAATGCAATATGTGGGGTTGAGCACCATCTTGACAAAAAATAGAGACAATGTTCACATTGAGATGTTTTGATAGATCTTAACCAAGCAATGGACAAGAGAACTAGACATATTTGAGAGTCTAATTAATCTAGAAAATTCACTATTAATTGTATGAAGACATTGCCTTATAGTCACTGTAGCGATCAAATAAAGCTTGTTAGACAACTCAATTCGTACAGGGAGCCGGAGAGATTAAAACTTAAACCCCAGTGGAACAGAGATTGATAACATTTGGTACTTAGGAGTTAGAGATTTAACCGACTTCTGAAGGACGTTCAATAATGAAAAAAATGCAATCCATGATAAAACTCAGAGAGAAACCATACCTGAGGATCTCAACGTGATCACGATATCTAGGCGCCCGTGCCTCTTGATCTGCTCCTCGTCGGTGGACACAGCTATGAAGCCCATCCAGTTGGCATGAGTGCGCGGCAGCTTCTGTAGCGGGGTTTTCGGAAAAACCGGGGCAGATTGAACATGGGATGAATGCTAAAACTTTCTTGTGCCCAAAAACCTCAGGAGCATCTATTCTCGAGTGAAATAAATTGTTTAGAAATCTAAGGAGTCAAGATAGCTGGGCTGCTTCAAGACATTGTCTCATCCTGAATCGACATTACAAAAACAGACACGCAGAATTCAAAGGTCAGAAGGCGAGGAGGAACTGCATTCAATATATTGAGGAGATTTGTATCTATGGAGGACAGATTGTCCGCACATCCAGAATTGTATCTATGGAGGACAGATTCTCTCTAAAATCCCCAAACCAGATGGATCCTCTCTCGCAGATTGAAATATGGCTATACCAACATCCGTGAACTCCAACTCTTCCGCTGTCTTATTTTGGTCCCTGCACAAATATCTAAGATTCTGCGGTTGCATTCAGCTACATATATAGACGGCTTTCATCTTTCCATCTATAACGAACTTTGGCAATTCACCACTGGGGAGGTATCCTGATGAGTTGGATATGCAGCATTCAAGCCATGACCGAAAAGAGAAATTCCCCTGCCCGCTGCCCTTTACACCTGTTGTCGTCTCACTACGCTCGAACTCGCCAACTACATTCTCACCAATAATCCAAACGATTTCCTCGGATTCTCTCATTTCTTGCAGCCATTTGCTTTCTGGCTCAAGAAATAGTAACGGTCGAATTCCATTAAAAGACTTTTGCTTTCGTTATCATACATGCCGGCGAAAAGTCCCCGTCCGCTGAAAATAATGCCGTTATCATACATGCCGGCGAAATCGTCTAGCGTCTAGACGTCTTCGCATCGCTTTGGTAACGTTGAAAAATGCTAAGAATCCTGCTTCGTAAAATTTTAAAAGGCCAAGATTCCTACTTCCTAAATTTGGAAAATGTACTAAAGCCAAGATAACCAATCTGACGACAATCCTTATATGGATGGATGTGTCAAAGCTGGTCCCACACGCCTACCTCGGTTCAAACGGATATATTTCATGGTTAGGGTTACAATTCTCATCATCATGAAAATTAATCTGCAATTCTCATTATTATGGATATTGATTTATAAAATTGTGATATTTTTTTTTTAATTTTTTTTATAACGGATGTTGATTACTAAATTATTTTCAATAATTGTTATTAAATTATTTGTAATTAAAATAATTAATATTAACTTAGTAATAATATTTATTTTATAACTAATGAAATTTTATACATGTGAAACATTTCATATATAATTATATATACTTTAATATGATATATAATATTCATATTTATTTATTAATTAAAAATATTATAATTTTTTAAATATAATAAAATGAATAATAGAAAAGTGAATAATTTATTTAAAAAATCAATTTATTAAGATATATTTGAAGAAGTTTATAATTAATTCATATGAACAAAATTAAGGAAGCAATGAATTATTTTTTGTCTTTCAAAAAAGTAAGATATTAATCAAAATTGTTAAGCAAAGCATGTTAATAATTTGAAATTAAAATTAAACTCGTTATTTATTACCTTTCAGAAAAGTAAAAGATTATTTAATTAAAATTGTTAAGTAACACATGTTAAGAGATTGTTTATAATCTTATTTAGTTTTAATTATTATTTGATTAAATTTGTTAAACAAAGTATGTTAAGAGATTGTTTATAACTTTATTTAATTTTAATTAAAAATATTTATTTTTTTAAAACATAATGAAAGAAATATAAAATAATTTATTTATTTAAAAAATTAATTTAATTAAATATATTTTAAAAAGTTTATAATTAACTTTTATTTACCAATTAACTTTCATTTACTTTGTCTGTCCTAAAAATGTAAGAGATTATTTAATTAAAATTGTAGACAAAGCATTTTAATGGTTTGAAATCAAAACTGGTCACAAAGAAGCTAATACAAATAAAATACTTGATGATTAAAACAATATTACCAATTTTAGTTTGTTTTTAGAAATGTATATTGACTAATTTTTAATATTCTTTTATTTTTATGGTTAAGGTTTATATGATTTTAAATCTTGTTATATAAATTTATATGATTTTGTCATAAATAAAGATATGTTACATTTTAATTAGTTAAGTAATCATTTTAAAATTAAAGTATTATTGTTATTATATTAAGCATTTATAGTTTAATGTTGAAATTATTTTTATTTCCAATTAAATTTAATAGATAATTAAATAAAATTTTAGAAATTTTTAAAATATAATTTTTGAATTATAAAATATATTTCATTAATATAAATATTCTTGAATTTATATAAATGGTGGACTATTCATCGCCCACTCAACCAATGTTTAAAAATGATAAAGGAAAAAATTTAACATTAAGAGCCATCTAATTGATTGTAAATTTATAATAAAGTTATTGATTCCTTGACCTTAAATGAGATGTATGACTTAAGTTCAAATTCTATAAATTGTATTTTTTTAAGTTGTTTAAAATAATGGAAAGGGATTTAACATTTTTGGAGAAATCCATGAAGAGACATCTTGGGTTGTTGGAATAGCAGATATCATGTATTAATGTTACACATTCTAGTTGCACTAAGGGTATTTGAGATGCTAACTATGTTTCAACATAAAAAAATAGCAATTTCAAGAACCTAAAATTGCAATTTTACCAAAAATTGCATTCTCAAATTTTGATGAAGAAAAACTAAAAATGTTTGAAAACATATCTAAATCATTTATGCTGCATCTTACACATCACACAAAGATTAAACCCATCACAAAATTTTATATGGTGTATGTTGCATCCTCTTGCATCCTCTTAATAGGGAAAATGGTACTTGAAATATAAAAAAAAATATAGAATTCAAATGAAATCCAATGGTTTATCTATAAGAATTCCCCGAACCTAAAATATAAAGTAGAAATAAAGAAAGCTAAAAACATACTATTTATGAATTATTCATTACAAAATAGTCTTTTATAGGTTTACAACATGTCCATTTGTGTTTTGATGGAGTTATCCATGAACTATGAATGAATGCATGAAATAATGTTTCTATTAACTAGGAGATTTATAAATGGTTACATATTCCTTCATAGATTTATAAACAATCATCGAAACAAATTTCCTAATCAAGTCTCATCCAATATGATGGTTCTAAACTATGAATGTATGTCTAAATCTAAATGTTATAATGGTACTCTAATTCAAATGCATATTCCGAATTTACTCCCGTACTGCTAGTTCCTTTCATATGTGAAATCTTATTGAAAACAGAAGTCATTATTAGTTTTGGCATTTTTAGAATTTGCACTCTACCTCGGATGATTTTTCCAATATCCTTCCAAAATATTACATCAAATTGCAAATCAAATAATTGTTGTAAGTTGGTCCCTGAAAATCTGTAATGCCCACTATGAATTAATCCTTATTCTATCTCTCACCTAGGCATACAAACCAAGATTTCCGAGCACAATGATTTGTCTAACCTAATTGATTCATTTTGAGATGTGCATCTCACACGCAAACATAGACTTTAATACATTGTAATAACCAAGCTGATTCGGGTTATCTATCATCTTAAAAAAACAACTGCATGTGTTAGTTAAAAGTTTGCACCCCTCTAATGTCACCATTGAATTACAGGTCATTGCGTGAAGAAGGTGGTGATATTTTGGGCACCAGGCCCATGTTGCAGCTTAAGGAAAACATTATTTTTGGCATGCAGAACATGAAAACTGGAAAGTGTGCATATACCCCTAAGAGAGCACAAGAAAATGAAAAACGGAGATAGATGATGCCCTTCATAATGAGGGATGATCTTGCCGAATACAATAAAGAGCCCAGTGATGAGAGGGGATCCAGTGGTTACAATAATTAACGTACTTCCTATATTATGGATTACAAACATGTTTAACAGGGTTTGAAATCACACATAATTGTTAAAAGCTGAATCAGTCTAGTAAAAAAACATTTCTTAAAAACTTCAAAAGGTTTCACAAAATTAGAAATTAGATAAAAACCTTAAAATTGGGAAGTGGAATACCCTCAAATTGGAAATTAGATGAATTTTCTTTACTCACACATTAATGTTACTTTTATTTCTATTTTTTCTACATATATCACTTTTTTTCAAATGATTACATTCTACATAAATAATTTTTTTTTTTTATAAATATAAACATTTAAAAATATTCTTCCTCAATATAAAAGATTTTTTCCCTTCAAACCAGTAAATATCAACAAATAAAATTATAAATGGTGATGGCATGATCGCTCCAACCCATTTGACCTTGTAGAAAAGGTAAGATGTCATTTTACCTCCAACTTTTCAAGTACTCATATATAGTGGAGGAAAATCAATGTAACACATGTGAGACCTAGTTTAATCATTGGTGAGATATTGATGGTTAATGAGGAATAATCCACATCGCGACACATATAAAAGAGAAATTTCCAATACCAATACATCGACATAAACAAATGTTTGCAACGTAGTCTTTACAATAAGACATATAGTTTGAATCACCTAGAGTGGTCCTACACACTTGATTGATTATCAATAACATTGAAATAAATGACAATTTAATCAAACATAGGGTATATAACCATCACAATGCAAATTCCTATAATTACAATTTAATCAAATATATTGTATATAACCATCACAATGTTAAGTCGTAAACTTAAATTAAATATAATTGGTAATATTAACTATGATCAAATGAAAAATATTATTGTGATGAGAGTAGTGAGGTATTTACAATTTAATGCAGAGATGTTGTCAAGTTGTTAACTTAATATTTTCATATAAAATCATAACTTATCAAAATTCAAAAATAATTAAAACAAGAATAAATCTATTAATCAGTGAAAGGTATCCAATTTATTGATTTGTAATTCATAATAATAATAATTATTATAATAATAAACAAAAAAACACCTTAAAAAATTGGATCCCTCTCCATATATCTATGCTGATAATAAATAAGTGTTAAACATCTCATTTATACTAGACTAAGACAAAATTTAATTTTTAATTCTAATTTATTTTTCAATTTTTTTATAACTTTGGTATAATAAAAATATCATTTTCAATAAAAATCTCTATAGAAAAGAAATTGTATAATTTAATGATTTATTTTGTTTTACTTATAAAAAAATTGGTAACTCAAAGTATAAGAAAAAAATTAATCATTTTAAAATGTAAAACTATTTTTATTATTTTTATTAATAATTTGTAAATCATTAATATCCATTAAAACCAATTTTAAGAAAGCTAGTTAATGCAAAGAATTACTTCTGGTCTTTTAGATTAAGATTGATTACCTCCTTTTAATATCATAATGTTATATTTTTTTTATCAATTCTTTACTGCACCACAAGTTCTCCTTAAATTTAAATGTGATAATATTTTTAATATTATCTTTAATTTGCAAACCTTGCTTAAGTTGCTAATTGTTTTGACTACAATATGAAGCAATCTTTGGAAGTCTCTTGTCTCCCATGCTTTCTATTTGGTTATTGTCCGTTAGATTTACTCAAAAAGATTTTGTAACTTCAAACATCACAACTACATAAGATAACAGAGTGACCAGAGTCTCAAAGAGCTTCTCATCACAAAGCCAAAAGTTTGTTGAGTTTTGTTTTCAAGTTCATAATAAAATTTCCACCCTCTATTAATAATTTTTTAAATGCTATACCTTTTAATATATTTGTATCAAATCACTTCCTCTTGTAACATACCCAATTTTGTCACTTACGAAAGTAGTGATTTTAAAATTTCTTAACATACTTCCATGAGTAAAACAACGATTAAATAAATGGAAACATTCATCATGCATCATCAATTCTATCTATGAAACATTCTTTACCATAATACAAATTAAAGCTATTAATAAATATTAATATAAGATGCATGAGGAGCAACATATAAAGAACCAAGTGATCGTAACTACTCAGTGAAGGAGACTTTCATTAATTATACACACGAGACTACAAATCAGCTATTTTACCATAATACCTTCATGCAAGGTTAAACATAATATAAGGAACCAAACAATAGCAAAAATACATTTACATGGAAATTAACATAAGCAACATTTTACCAAGAATCACTTGACACAACCAACCAACAGGATCATACAAGAGGGAGACGATATTTCATGTGGTTCACCCAGAAGGGGCTAAGTCCACCAAAGAGAGTCATATCTTATTATTCATCAAATTCAAGGGGTACAATATGCCATACACCGATTTATTTCCACTTGCTCGAGTCTCTCTTATAGAGAGAGCATATTCAAAACTTCCCAAAGTCTAACTTGGGCAATACAAGGGTTTCATGCTGCTCACCAAAAGAACAACTTTAACGCATATATCAAAACTATATTTGATACCCCTTCTCATTTCTTTTATAAACAAGCTAAACAATTGCTAAAAACCTATATATTTATAACAAGATATGAGCAAACTTTGAACACTATATAAACATATATATATGTTCATATATATATAAATCTATGAGTTCTAATTTAAAGAACACGATCATATACCTTTCAATCCCAAGATATTTCCATCAATAATAATAAACGGGTACCAATACAAATATAAAACATTCACTCTTCATATGCCATATGACCTTACAACCAAATATATATAATAGTAACTACACTTTTATTAAAAGATATGACATGCCGTCCTTTCCCAAAATCTTTCTATGTGACTTATACCCGCTACAACAATATTCCAGCTATTCTTCTTTATAAAGATTTAAGCAAAAAAAACCTTTATTTCAACTATAAATTTGTGAACCTTTCAATACATAAATAACCCTTTTGTATTTTCTCTTTTAAACAACAATTAAATATAAACTCTTGTATATCTTCACATAATACATAACTAAAATCTAGTCTTTGTTGCAACATCTTCTTTCAAGTATATAATTTTGTTTCTTAAACATTATTTAAGTATTTTTTTTTTATCAAGATGACGTAATATTATCATAATGGACATTTAAACTTTTATCATAAGAAAATATATTATATCAATTTAACAATTATATATACCCTATATATAAAGAAATGATAAACAAATAAATGTAAATATATATTTATAAAGTGCTACCAACAACCCGATCCTTTTATTCTGAAGATATTATTCTAACTAGATATAGACCATGACATTCCTACCCAATCTCTTATGCTGCTGATACTATGGCAGAGCTTAATGGAGCTTCTACAGAGAAACACAAATCCCGGCGGTACATACTACAACGGATTTCCCAGCAGTTTTATCAATCAGCAGCAAACGCGATTTCCAGTCATAACATAAATAAAACAGCATACAAATTCTAAAAGGAGATTATCTCTTATTGGAAGGGAAAGAAAAGCAAGAAGCAACCACCAGAGCTTCCTTCTCGTGGGACAGAGTTTTCCTTTTGTCCTTCCGCTCTCCCCTCTCACAAATGCGATCTCCATATAAGTAAATTTCTGAATCTCCTAACACAAGTGCCACACAACGCGATCCCCTGAATGGAAGTGCGCCTCTTTCAAACATTCAACGTAGACACCCCCGCCGATGGCAGCTGGAAGCTCGTAGATTAGAGCTCCTCATTAAACAACAAATGAGCGTGTAAATGAGGTTTAGTGTGCTGTTTTAGTGGCAGATGGCGATCCTAAGTGTTCCAATAAGGGGGACACATCCCTCAAAATACTCCCAGCCAAAAACAAGGGTTGAGTGCTTCAGCACATGTGAAGATACTCATTCTATGTTCCTAGCGCTCAAACCACGCCATCTTACCTCCGCGCGCGCACACATATATATATATATAAGTTAAACCACCCACTTAACTCTTGGTGGACAGGTGTGCCTAAGTCTCTTGTCTTTTATACACATATATACAAGTGTATGTAAATCCATTTATTTATATATTACAATGAGTTTATTATTAATCCCATGTCTCAATATAAATATATATATATATTGCATGGTATTTAATTTATTAGTTAGGTATTTTGATGCCCCTTACAATACCATGTGATCAAGCATACTAATGACTCATAATCACGTATACCAATAACTTATTATTTATAGGTTTGAAGTAGAGGAGACAACCTTTTTAGGTACTAAACAACATAGTTAATCCTTAACATAAATAGTTAAGATAGCCCACTTGAATCCTTTTCATGTTATAAGGATACTAAGGTTCTTATATGTATATTGTACAAATTACTAGGAATAATAGCCTAGATGGGTATAGGAATATCCCAAGATATTTAACAAGTAAATATTTTATAATACTAGTTTGTGTCGGTTCTTTAATGCGAAATTCTAATTAGTTTATTTTGTCTGACCCTAATAGGTAGGTTCCAATTTACCAGTATTAGGATTAGACCAGACTTATAGGAAGTATGACTTATTTTTCTTTCAGTATCCAAGGTGCTCAGATGACTCCAACTCATCCTAAGTTGGCTTTCTGATGGTACTCTAGTCTTTTAACCCCTCCCGTCATCATCTTGAATTTGAAACTTAAGAATTTAAACCAAATAACTTTACAAGGTTTACAAGTGGGGCCTTGGCCTTGAGCTCCTCACCAGAAACTGTTACAATTTACAAAAAATGAAAGGGTATTTAAAAGTGGGATGTTACATCCATTCCCCCTTAAGATTAACACCATCCTTGGTGTTCATCATTTTGTCCCCTCTTTTAGAGCCATCCCTTCCTTCCTTCATCATGCTTTTAGATATCCTCATTGTTCTTTTCTTGACGCTTATTTCGTAGTACCTTTAGTCATTCTCAACCTCATGCATAACACATGCATAGTAGAAAACACTTCTTGGTGCGCTGTCTCAACACCGAATAAGAATTTTTATTCTAGGTGCTCCAAAGGTACCTAATAATCAATAGTTAATTGATTACTGATGCTCCAGAGTCTCCAACTCAACATTAGTAATCACCATGAGTCGCAGTGTTTCCAGAGCTTTATGCTCAACACTCAATATAACAGTCTATGTGATCCAGGGCTTATGCCCAACACATATATAAAATTAATCCTTGTGCTCTAGAGCTTATGCTCAACACTAATTTAGAATAGTCGAGGTTAACAAGAGTGTATTCACTCAACACATGCATAATAGCCATAATTTCAGTTCATTATCCCTATTTGTAGGTTTTGTAAAATAACTTGAACATATAATGTAAGCATAACATAACAAAACTCATATTTGTAATAGTACTAGATATATATAGGTAGTTTAATCCGTGAGTATAAGATGCGCCCATGTTATTGATCTCGGGCCTATTTCAGCGGTCATTAATAATACATTTCCAGGGACTACGGTATTATACTACGGTGCAATCCAAGACCCCTTTATGTGTGCTTTGAGTTTCCTTGGGACTCCACATGAATCATTACTGCAACATGCCCATCCAACACGAGGACGATACCCTTTCACTTTATTATATAGTTTTAGGTATATCTCCTACTGGTGCTATTCAGGATGTTCATACAACTTGGGCGTCCCCACAGTTGTTTCAAAATTTCAAGATGCTCTAGAGTCCCTCCGACTCAGCATCAACCTCTTTAATAGGTTAATAGTCATGATGCTCGAGAGTCCTCCCAACTCAACACCATACTATAAAAGATAATTAACCATGATGCCCCAGAGTCCCTCCCGACTCAACATCAACCTCTTTAATAGGTTAATAGTGATGATGCTCTAGAGTCCTCCCAACTCAACACCATACTATAAAAGATAAGTAACCATGATGCTCCAGAGTCCCTCCCGACTCAACATCAAATAGGTTCACATTTTTACTCATTAATTCGAACTCATGCTTTTATCATATCCCTTTATGATTCATTGATCTTACCATTTGCTTACCATGTTTACTATATTGCGTCCTTGTCTTTCCACAAGTTCCACAGAATGTGACCATTTTTTTAGCGACTCAACTTATCTGTATAGGTGCCAACGTTCCTCTTTGGTCATGTCATCGATCGTAGTTAAAATCACTTCCTGAAATGTTATTATAGAAGAGAGAGAATTATTTGCTTCAATTGCTCAACAGTTGAACACATTCGTCCCATAGCATTACACACATGCTACTTCGATAGTTCGTACATCTTTTGCAATTCACCATGGTATATGAATGTATACTCTTCAATATTCTTATTGTGAATCTAAGGTTCAATATGCTAATAAACAACATGTCAATATCATAATTTAAGCGGTTAGTTTGCATATAGATTCATCATATAAAGATTATTTTCTCTATAACTCTTTTAAAGATTCCATCAATCACAAAAAGATTAGGATTCTTCTATC
Source organism: Larix kaempferi (assembly GCA_027924585.1). Lineage (NCBI taxonomy): Eukaryota > Viridiplantae > Streptophyta > Pinopsida > Pinales > Pinaceae > Larix > Larix kaempferi. The sequence goes on along the minus strand of BSBM01000721.1, from coordinate 3,099,020 downwards.
ATACTCATAATTCCTAGTTGATATTTTAAGGAAAAAGGGGTGTAGAATTTTTCTTAATGTTTCTTCATCCAACAACCTATTATACTCTTTCATAATAACCTTTTTAACCATTGTGTGAATACTTACTAAGCTTGAGACTCATCTACTAAAATTTAGTTAAGAAAGGTTCATCGAACATAATTAAGATGATATCACGAGTTCTTTATTTAATCATCTTTAAAATATATATATAAGTACAAATACTTATTCTTATGTTTGCATGGTTCCAACATATCTCTATCAACAATTTTTATCTAAATTGCACTTCTTATCAAAGTTAGAATTACTAGGAGAGCGACTGCGCGAGACTAGGGTTTGATGGACCCGCCGCCTGATCCGGGCCGTGCGCCTCTGGATGAACTATTCCGCCTTCTGGTAGCGTCCCAGCCCTCATCCTCTAAGACCTCGGGTCCGGGGGACTCCAAGTTTGTCAAAAAATCGGTCATCCCAGAAGTAAAACTCGGCTCTACTGCGTCAAAGTGCAAAGCGCTTGCCCTTTCAGAAAAAGGATTGGTTGGCCACTTTACTGGGCTTTGGCAAACTCCGAGGTCAATCGAAATCTGGCTCAACAAAAACTGGCGCCCTCTTATACAGGGAGAAGTTCAGCAAATCTTCTGTGGGAGGGGATTCTTTGTCTTCTACTTTGAAAAGAAGGAAGACAGAGATTTAATATTCAGGAATGGACCTTACTTCATGGGACCTAGGGGAATGTATATCAACAAATGGGACCTCTCCTTTGACCCCGAAAAGGACATTCCTTCAGCTGTTCCTGTTTGGGTGAAGTTGCCCAACCTCCCGCTACATTGTTAGAATGATGAAGACCTAAAGGCCATTGGCAACTCACTGGGGAAATACATTGATAAATCTAAGCCAAAACCCCCAATGTTCTCCTATGCCTGGATTTGTGTGGAAGTGGATCTTGACAAGGGGCTCCCTGAAGCAATAAGTCTGTCGATGGATGGATGGAATCATCTCCAAACGGTGGATTATGAACAAATCCCCTTCAAATGCAAAGTTTGCCATGAATATGGCCATTTCGCAAGGTTATGTCCCAAAAAGAAGATGCAGGAAGTAGAAGAAAATCAAGATGGAGAATGGAATGAGATAAGAAGGAAGGGAGGGAAGTCCTCAACCTCCCATCCCTCTCAAACTTCTCCTAAAAGAAAGGAAGCGGCAAATAAGCAGCAGAACACAAATAGGGAAGCAAATAAGTTTCAGCTTTTAGCAACGGATATGGGGGGGGAAGAGCAGACCCTTCCATTAGACCAAGTTCACCAGGTTCAAGAGGAAACGATAGGAAATGCCAGAGAGGGAGCAAGAAAGGGGAAAGCCTGCCAGCAACACGAAGAGGGAGAAATCTGTATAGCGTCTCCAACACATTAGGGGATCTAGAAGATGAGGCCCCCAAAACATTGATGGGCTCGGTCACTAGAGCAAAAGCCAAACTGTTTCATGAAGAAACCTCAGAATGCAAGGAAGAAGAAGTAGAGCCTCAAACAAAAAAAGGCAGGAAGCTTAACAAAGTTATAAGAGAACAAGAGGCTGCCAGAGACAAAGCGGCGGGCAAGCAAACCAGTCTTGACTCGCATGTAAGAATACTTCCCAGCACCAAGCAATCTCAAGGAACAATGGAGGAAAAGAAGGAAAGAATAGGATCTAACCTCTCCAAAAAATAATGAAGATAGTCTCCTGGAATTGCAGAGGATTAGGAGGCAAGCAAAAGACGGAAGCAATCAGAAGAATAAAAAAGCTGGAAAACCCCTCAATAATCATGCTCCAGGAGACTAAAATGCAGGAGACGGACTGTCTCAAAACCCTATCTCAAATTTGGCCCAAAGGAGAAGGAAAGTCGGTTAGTTCGGTAGGAGCCTCGGGAGGGCTCATCACCTGGTGGGAAAAAGGTATGTACAAATGCAACTCCATCTTAAACAGTAGAAACTGGCTATTTGTAGAACTCGAAGATTTGACAAATAATGAAAAATTTTGGATTGGAAATGTGTATGGGCCTACGCTCCATGGCCATAAAGAAATTTTCTGGGACAAACTTATAGATCTTCATCTAGGAAGAAACTCCTCCCCCTGTATAATTGCCGGTGACTTTAATGTCAGCATAAGTGCTGATGAAAGAAGAGGGGGATCGAAGGTCCGGGACCAGTTTGGAGAAAGGTTGGAAGATCTGCAGGCCTCATGGAATCTGGTGGATATTAAACCTCTGCAAGGAAAATTCACCTGGAACAATAAGAGAATCGGGCCCGGGCACATAGCAGCTAGGCTCGACAGATTTTTACTCAGTTCTTCCTTTCTTGACAAGCCCCTTCTGCCTGACTCAAAAATCTTGGCCTCTGCTGTTTCAGACCACCGACCTATAGCCCTCTTCTTTTCTGTCCCTGGCAATCTTGGGCCTCTCCCCTTCAGATATAAACCTGAGTGGCTGGAGAATGACGCCTGCTATGAGGAAGTCAAAGGCATTTGGAAGCAATTTATTCCAGGCTCCCCGGGGTATATTTGGGAAACCAAAATCAAAAATACCAAAACTTTGCTAAAAAGATGGGCAAAGAAATGTTCGAGGGGATCAGGGGATGAAATTAACACCTTGCAAGAGGAACTAAAATCTTTGCAAGAGCAAATCGAAAAGGAACAGATAACTGAAGCTATGTTATTGCAGGAGAAAATGCTAGAAGCTAAAATTCAACAAGTGAACAGGAAAGAAGAGGAGGAATGGAGACTTCGGTCAAGATGCCTTTGGCTCAAAGCTGGGGATCAGAATACTAAGTTCTTCCATGCTGAGTGCAAAGAAATGTACAGAAAAAACAATATTCTCAGTTTAACCAAAGAAAATGGAACCAAGATAGACGACCCAACTGAGATAAAGTCTGAAGTCAGAAATCATTTTGAGTCTCTCTACAAGAAGGACGAGGACTTGCCCTCTGCAGATGTGGAAGGAATGTGCCGAGAAATTCCCAGCCTTATCACTGCTGAAGAAAATAATATGCTTATGGAGAAGGTTACTGAGGAAGAAGTCAGGAAAGCAGTGTGGTCTCTTCATCCGGAAAAATCCCCGGGACCTGACGGATTCTCCATACACTTCTATAGAAAGTGTTGGTATTTACTGAAAACTGACCTCCTCAGAATGATTAACTGGACCAGAAACCGGGATAAAATTGGAGGGGGAACCAATTCCTCTTTCATAGCTCTTATTCCGAAAGAGAAAAAAGCTAACACTATAGGGAGGTACAGGCCTATTTCGCTATGCAATTCTTCTTATAAAATCCTCACTAAGGTCTTAGCAAACAGAGTCAAGAAGCTTCTTCATAAAATTATCTCCCCAAATCAAGGCGGCTTTGTCCCTGGCAGGCAAATTTATGATAACATCCTTCTAGTGCAAGAGGCCATTCATTCAAGCAGGCGAAACAAAGACGCAGGTATGGCTATAAAACTAGACATGGCTAATGCTTTTGATAGAGTGAGGCATGATTTTATTTATGCTGTCTTGAGAAAGTTCGGTTTTGATGAAAAATTTATCAGTTGGATTAAAGCATGCATTGGAGCCCCTTGGCTTGCTCCCCTCATAAATGGAAGGCCAACCTCCTTCTTCCGACTCTCACGCGGTCTGAGACAAGGGTGCCCCCTCTCACCCTTTCTCTTCGTCATAATGGCGGATTCTCTAAGCAGAAAGCTCAATTCACTCTTAGCCTCAGACTCTCTGCCTGGCATCTCTTTCACCCGCAATGTTCAAGCAGTCAACCATGATCAGTTTGTCGACGACACTATCCTCTTAGGTAGTGCCTCACCTCAGATTGCCGCAAGATTTAAAACTACTCTTGATCTCTTTCTCAGGACTTCTGGGGGAAAACAAATGACCAAAAGTGCAATTTTTATACTTGGAATTGCCGTCCAGCCACCATCAGACTTATTGCAGCCATTCTAACCTTCAATCCTTGCATGAATTGGACGTCTTTCAAATATCTAGGCACTCCTATCTCCCTCAAGTACCCCCCTTCCTCTGTCTGGACCCCTATCCTTGACAAATTCAAAGCAAGAATAAACTCTTGGGCTCTCGATGGCTGAATCTGGCTGGGAAAGTTACTCTGATAAAGTCTGTTCTGTCCTCCCTCCCTGTCTTTACCTCTGCCATTTTGCTCGCCCCGGCCTCAATCCAAAAAGCTTTCAGCATGGAGATTAGAAATTTCCTGTGGCAAGGTGGAAAAACTCAAAATAAAAAATTCCATTTGGTGAATTGGAAGATTGTTAAAGAAAAGAAGGAGCAAGGAGGGCTTGGAATTCGGGAGCCTGCTTTAGTAAGTAAAGCGCTGGGGGCCAAACTTGCCTGGAGGATTGTAGCTGGGAAAAAGGAATGGTGGAAGGAGGTTATAAGAAAGAAGTATACCAGAAGTTCCAGGCAAAGATGCCTGGATAAGCCTATCTCCAAAAAGGGGACTGCAATATGGGGACTCATCAACTCCTCAGCGGCCCTAATCTCTGAACATCTTTACTGGATACCTGGAAATGGGAAAATAATAAACCTCTGGACGGACAGCATAAATGGTGACACACCGCTTGGCAAAGTTCAAGGGATAGAGGCCATCAGAGATTGGCTGAAAAATATGGACATCAAAAAGTTAAAGGACTTGGTGATCTGGAAAGACAATGGAGATTGGAAAAGCTGGAAGAGATTGGATCCTCCGGCCACCCTAAAAGGGGAATTCGATCTTCTCCTTTCTCATCTGCATGGGAAAGCTCCGATCAGTCTAAATGAACAAGACCACAGGGGATGGGGGAAACCTGGCTCATACTCGGTGAAAGCAGGGTATGAGAAACTTGCCCCTCCCAATCTCTCGGTCCACAGAAAATGGAAGAAAATTTGGAACTCCGACGGCATCCCCAAAGTTACTACCTTCTTCTCGCTTTTAACTCATGGTAAGTTGCTAACTGCTGAAAATCTTAGAGTAAGGGGAATCACTGGTCCTTCTAGATGCACTCTGTGTAAAAACGTAGAAGAAAGCTCCCATCATATTTTTCTGGAGTGTCCCTTTGCAGGAAAAGTTTGGGCCCAGGTCCTGGGTAGTCAATGGAGACCAGCCGCTCTCCCCGCTTCCCTCATCGACCTTTTTGATCATTGGGGACGCACTTTTCCAGGAAAATCTAAAAAGACTATGTGGAGAATCTGGAATCTAATTCCAATGAATATATGTTGGCAGATTTGGTTAAGTCGAAACAAAAGTATTTTTGAGGACAAGAAAGTGGACAGTAACAGAGCAGCCATAAAAGCTATTGCAATGATCGAAGACTCACTCTCCACAAAAAAGGTCTCTCTCCCTGCTCAAGAGCCCCTAACTATCTCGGAATTTCAATGGTGTAGCATGTTTGTGAAGGGCAGCTTCCTTCAGTCCAAAAAAGAACGCTCCAATTATGTTTGGGAAATCAGAAAAGATCCTGATACATTTTCCAGGTGGTGGAAGGAGCAAGAAAGCCATAGCATATTCTTTGATGGGGCTTCCAAAGGGAACCCCGGGGTGGCAGGCGCGGGTGGGATTCTTTTCGATCCCGGCGGACAAAGAATCACAGAATTTGCCTGGGGATTAGGCAGGAAAACTAATAATGAGGCAGAATGGTTAGCTCTCTTCCTCTCATTAGGAATGGCTACCAATTTCAGCATTGCCAATCTCAAAATTTATGGAGACTCCAGGCACGTCATCCAAATCATGCGAAGAGGATATGCCTCGCCAGGCTCAAAAGCAGATAGATACATGCAAAGAATTAAAACCAATTCACTATTTACAAAGGCCTCCTTCTTTCATATCCTCCGAGAGAACAACAGGGTGGCGGACCATGCGGCAAATCAAGGAACTACACTTGCAGTCGGGCAAACTAAGGACCACAAAGGAGTCTTGGGATTTCATTTTATCCCTTAATTTAACAATGTCTTGGCCCTTAGAATTATTATCGTGGATGTTGGTTAGGGTCTTGGCCTTAAGGGACCATCCACTCCCTCTAAACTTTGGCCTCCCCCTCTTTTTAAGCTCATACATGAATTCTCCCTACGCGTACCCTCCCACACGCTCCTCCATCTGCCTCCCCGTCCGACCCACCACCTGTCTCCTTGTTCTCTCCCCCGGTGTCAGCTCCCACGCAGCCTCCTTAACTCCCCCATCCGCCCCCCTTATTCCTCCCTTCGCGATGGCTCTCCCTCCCCATCTCCCCGAAACCCTGAGCCGTTTATCCCTCGGGGAGCTCGTTCCTTCTGCTCCTCGTCTCTCGCAGGTGGATAATTGGGAAACCATGCCGTCCATCAGGGCAGCCATCGCTGCTTTAAGCAGAACCTTGATTGATATTAAGTTTGCAGCCCGGAGAACTTACGAAGCGGTCTGTTCCAGTGTGAACCAGAATGCTGAAATGGCGTCGGTTATAACGCACGTTTGCAATCAGTTATCCTGCCAGGATTCCAGAATAGATGATCTGGAACGAAATATTATAGAATTAATGGGAAAAATTGACAGAATGCAGGAAGATATGGCCGATTTCTTCAGAGCGACGCAGGGAAGCTGGGTACACGAAAATCAAACGGTGAATCAGGAAATAAACATGGTGATGGTGGACGCTTCGTCCGTAAAGCTTAGGAAGAAAGGCTAGCCCAGCCCAGGTTTCAAAATTTTTGTTTCTGGTTAATGTATTTTTGTAAACTCCTCTGTAGTCAGTTTGTAAAAGTTTACGCCAGCTCTATGCTGGACAATTTCAGGAAGACCAAACTCAGAGATTATAATGTAATGCAGATAGTTATGGTAGTGTTAGTTAGCCCAGACATCTCAGCACTGTTAAAAACCCTGTTTGCATGACTGTAATGAATAGCTGTGCACAGCTTTATAAATATATTCCTTTCTCTGTTATTGTTAAAAAAAAAACATATCTCTATCAAGCATCTTCTTTACTTGTATCTTTTCTAAATACTAAACCACCACATATCACATAGTCACAACATAGTTGTCGTTGTCATTTTCTAAAAACAACTACTTACCCTTTTACGCTTGAATCCATAAGAAGGAACTTTTACATCACCATAAGCAATAGAATTAAGAGCAACGACATCATAAAAATATTCACTATTCATTAAGCTATCTTTAGTAAATTACGATTCTGGATACATTCTTGTGATACCCCATGCAATGTCAACTATGGATTTATTATCCAAAACAATATCACCTTTTCAACATGGTTCATTTCATAAATCTCTAGTTCTCAATTCAAATAATAAATCCTTAACCCTTTTAAAGGTACTACTTCCTTCGCTATGCTTACCTTATATGGATGGTTTCCAACTTATGTTCGCATACTATCATTGTAATGTTAGCATTGATCAATTGAACATAATGTACATCCTTATAATAACTATTAACATTATCATTCCACTATAAGCCAACTATATATCCTTAGGTTTTCATCAATGTTATTTATCCTTTTATATCATATAGCAAGAATATATGGGAATACAATTAAACTTTTTATAAGTGGTAATACTACCTCAATCGAAACATCACAATTGTACCATACAACTGGAATGTGCATAACTACAATACAACATCTTATAAGTAGTCATTGATATATTAACGCATTATAACAATTGTACCATACAATCTTTCCATATAACAAGAATATGCCTAACTGCATTTCAACATCTAATAAGCAGAAATGACAATTCAAAGGAGCATACTTAATTGAAATCAGAAATACCTGGCGGGAGAAACTTGAAGTCGAGCTTGGAGATTCTCTTTCCCCTCGTCCAGTACAGTCCAGGCATCCAAAATGAAAAAAAAACAATTGATTAGTAACTTAACAACCTTCATACTTACTTATCGCATGTTGAGCTCATTAGGCCCTAGTGTTGTAACCTAATGCTCTGATACCATATGTAACATACCCAATTTTGCCAGTTACGAAAGTAGTAAAAGGATTGCCATTGATTGAAAAACCAGAAAGAATTTGTGAAGGTTGTATTTTTGGAAAACAGCACAGACAGACTTTTCCAGTTAGAAAGTCATACAGAGCTTGCATACCACTTGAAATTGTGCACTCTGATATTTGTAGACCGATGCAAACACCATCCATGGGAGGATGCACTTATCTTCTCACATTCATCGATGATTTCACAAGAAAAACCTGGGTATATTTTATAAAACATAAATCTGATGCGTTTAGTTGTTTTCAAGAGTTCAAGGCACTCATGGAGAAGCAAAGTGGTTACAACATCAAGATATTAAGAATATATAGTGGTGGTCAGTATGTCTCAAACGATTTCTTAATTTTTTGCAAAAATCATGGCATACAGAAGCAATTCACTACGCAGTATACACTGCAGTAGAATGGTATCACGGAGAGAAAAAACAAAACCATCATGGAGATCGCGAGCAGTACGTTGGTAGCGATGCATCTGTCAAATGAATACTAGGCTGAAGCAGTGGCAACTGCGGTATACATCATGAATTGATGTCCGACGAAGAGCGTGAAGAACAAAGTTCCGCAGGAAGAATGGACAGGTATGAAACATAGTGTTTCGCATTTAATAGTTTTTGGTTCTGTAGCATACACACATGTTCCAGATGATGTAAGAAGGAAATTAGACAATAAAGGACAGAAATGCATTTTTATTGGGTATTCTGAAGATACAAAAGCATACAAGTTGTATGATCCTGTTTTAAGAAAAGTTATTATCAGCCACGATGTTCAGTTTGTGGAAAATGAAGCATGGTATGGAACTGTAGAGAAGAATGTGAAAATCATGTCACATGTGGAACATGATGACATCACAGAGGACATGGTTGAGACTCCACAAGTGAATCAAAATTTTATAGCACTTCCTACTCCCAGGATTGCGCAGCATGGTTGAGCACAAGCAACTCTGATAAGCACACCAAGTGCGCAGCAAACTCCATCAAGCAGTTTGCGCAGTTCGACACCCGCAACTCTCCCAAGGACAAGAAGTCTACGTGAGATATATGAGGCTGGTACACCCAATTCATTCTAATGTTTTGCATTATTTTCTCAAGTTAATGATCCTCTAACATATGAAGAAGCTGTTGAAGATAAATTTTGGGCACAAGCCATGGATGAAGAAATAGAATGCATTGAGAATAATCAAATATGGGAATTAGTTGATGTTCCTAAGGACAAGGATGTGATAAGTCTGAAATAGATTTGTAAGACCAAGCAAGATGCTGATGGAAATGTGCAGAAGCATAAGGAAAGATTGGTAGTAAGAGGGTTCACTCAGCAACCTGGCATAGACTTCAATGAAACTTTTGCACTTGTAGCTCGAATGGATGCTATCAGAATAGTTTTGGCCATCGCAGCACATAAGACATGGCCTGTTTATCAAATGGATGTAAAGTCTGCATTTTTAAATGGTTATTTGGAGGAAGAAGTATATGTTGAGCAGCCACAAGGCTATGAAGTTCCAGGACAGGGACACAGAGTATACAGACTGAAAAAGACTCTTTATGGTTTGAAGCAAGATCCATGAGCTTGGTACAGTCGCATTGACTCATACCTCATTCAGAATGGATTTCACAGAAGTGAATGTGAGCCAACGCTGTACACAAAAATCAACCAGAAAGGTAATAAGCTGATTGTCTTCCTATATGTAGATGATTTAATATTTACTGGTGATTTTGGCATAGAAGAATTTAGAATAGTCATGGAAAGTGAATTTGAAATGACTAATTTGGGGCTTATGAAGTATTTTCTAGGCATTGAAGTCCAACAGACTGAAAATTGTTTATTTATATCACAGTCAAAATATGCAAATGATGTCTTGAATAGATTTGAGATGTTAAACTGTAAGACAGCCCCAACACTAGTAATAACAGGTTCGAAATTGGGCAAGGATGATGATGGATCCAATGTAGATCCTACTCTATTTAAAAGGATTATTGGCAGCCTTATGTATCTTACAACAACAAGGCCAGACATCATGTATGGAGTCAGCTTAATCTCAAGATTCATGGAGTCACCAAAAGAATCGCATTGGCAAGCAGGTAAAAGAATTATGAGGTATGTAAGTGGAACAAGAGACTTTGGTATTCTGTATTCTACCTCAAAAAATTGCAAACTCATTGGATACACTGACAGTGACAATGGAGGCAGCATAGATGATAGAAAAATCACATCTGGGAATACATTTCATGTAGGAATAGGTGTTGTATCATGGGCATTAAAGAAACAACCCATAGTAACTCTTTCTTCAGCAGAAGCAGAGTATGTTGTACCTACAAGCACTGCATGTCAAGCCATTTGGATGCGAAGGATGTTGAGTGATCTGTTGTAGCATCAACAAGAACTTATAGTCATTTACTGTGACAACAATTCAGCTATCGCACTGTCAAAAAATCATGTGTTCCACAAGAGAACCAAGCACATTGACACAAGGTATTATTTCATCAGAGAGCTGATAAACAACAAAGAAATCTGTTTAGAATTTTGCAGGTCTGAAGATAAAGTTGCAGACATCTTTACCAAACCATTGGCAAAGGACCCATTCCAATTTCTGCGAAGTTGTTTGGGTGTGACAAGTTCTGCGCAGTGAACTCTGTCATGAACAGAGCATGTTTCAGCTTTGAAATATTTTGTAATATTTTACTTTTGTTTAAAAGATCCCCATCTGCTCATAATTAAGAGAGAGTGTTGGATATATCATAATTTATGAGCTGATCGCATATTCACTGCGCCGGCACTGTCAGTCACCCTGTGTAACATCCTCTCTTTTGCACCCCCTATTAATAGTTTGTAAATGTAAATAAACAATTTTCTGGGTTTCTGGTGAGGAGCTCAAGGCCAAGGCCCCACCAGTAAACCTTGAAAGATTTATAGTTTAAATCCCTTAGCTGTAATTGTACAATTAGGAGACTAATACATAAATCCACTCGGGGAAGAAGCAAGATGACTAGGAAGCCATGACTTCGATGCTGGAGTCTTACATATCATCCTAAGTATTTAGATAAGGGTTCGCCCCTGGAAGTTTGTTTTTCTCGCGGTAAGTACGTGTGACAAAGATACTAAGGCCTAGATATTTTTATGATTTAAGCCATATTATAAACCTATGCCAAGGAATTCTAAGGATTTAAATTTTAAGGTGCTATATGTAATAGTCACCTTAAAAATAAAAAATGAAACATCATAGCATTATGCAAATATACCATGATGGTGCTATATGCTTAAACCATATTATATAAGAAGCATTTATGCTTTTTAACTACCGAGTATATAGGAATCATTCTTAAAAGCTTATATGGAGGAAACATATGAATTATTATTATTACTACGTATTTATCAAGTGGACTATACACATGGATATATCTACATAAGGGCCGCACTTTCTAAATACAATTGCAATCATTGTATTTAAATCTCTATAGAGTATACACTTAAGAAGGTTCACTCCACTATTTAGAATATAGAAGATAGTGGAGATAAGACGCGCACCTAACTAGAACCTGGTGGAGGAGTAATTTTCGGTAGGACTGTCTCACTAAGTAGAGTGATGATCTTGTGAAGGCTGCCACTTTCCAGTTTCTAATTAATGGTTGTCTCCGTAAAGGGAAGCCCGAACCTACTAGCTACACTTGTCAAGCGATTAGAGATCCGAGTGGCATTCCTCCCTAGGGTGGACTCCCCAAGGATTATTTCGGTGGGATATTTATTGGGGATTGGAGGATGAGAGGGGGACGGATCGATGAACCCAGAGGGGAGATAGGGGGCTAACAATTCGGTGTTTAGGACGGCAAATATGAAAGCTCAGGGAAAAAGAAAAAAACTCGGTTTTCGAGATGGCGGATCCACTTCATAGAGGAATGCAAGCCTATACGAATGCTGCCTCGGGATGGAATAGATCTTGGAAAAGAGACGCAGGAGGGAGTTGCGATGGCAGTAGAAGAAAAGTTGGAGTTTCACAATCTTGCGGATTTAAGTGTGATAGGGTAAGACTACTTGACACAATGCATACTCTGTAACTCGCTTCATTGTATGATTTATGTTCATGTTGGAATAGTTAGTTAAATTTTCTAGTAATTATGGATCAACCTTCGTCTTACTGGAGAGGCGTTTTTTCTTTACCCTGCAATGCTTCATTATGAATCCTGGGTCAGGATCAATCAATTGATTGCCAGAGATACGTTTGCACTCGAGCTGGACCTTTTTAGGTGGTGGTCTCGGTGATGATTTCGTTTTACTTTTGAGTCTCTGTTTGAGATAGTCGTCCAGCTAAAATATGATCTATATATATATATATATTTATATATACTGTAGGACCTCTATAGTTAACATATGAGAAGACGTATTTTCTTTCTGTATTTTGGTACTCCTCTAGATCTGATTATTGATAATTTAGATCAGGGACAAGGCGTGGATACTCTGATGTTTGTATCTTTGGATCTAAGCCTCTGATGAGTATTTTTAATACAACTGAACACCGGATAGAGCATGGGTAGTTCTGATCTCTGGATCTTTATGTAACATACATACAAAATCCAAGTCTGAAGATTTGCATTTCGATCTGCCATAGAGGCCTATTACTCTGCGTATTCTTCCGCCTTAAAGAAATTCGAGTCTGAATTTATGCATTCCGATCTTTGGTCAACACATAATAATCCTGAAATGGTGATCTCTGTGGATTAAAAGTTTAAGCCAGCTAATCTAAGTTTAGTACAGAGTTAGAGTACAAACCTTTTATTTCCGCTATTTTTTTTATGTTGATCAGTGAGGATCGGAATAGCATTGATCTCTGCCATTTAGAGTTAACGCCTAGCTAATCTCTTTACAGAATAGAGCTGCGGCATAGATATTTATTCCTCTGTCTTTATTTTGATCGTCGAGGATAAAAATAGCGTTTAACATAAGTTGATCTCCATTGAAAATGGGAAACGATCAGTTATAAAAATATATTGTTTATATCTTTGTCGATCCTTAATTACGTAGATACATCGATGTGTCTGTTAATATATGTAAAGAGTGGGTAGCTGGGTGTCCCATTAAGGAAGTGACTCATACTCCCTTGCATTGATTTCCTCTCTTATTTGATATGCTCAGAAAGTGTGATCTCCGCGTATTATGGTTCCATATACCTTGCAGTGAGATCGCAAATCTGCGTGTGATGACCCTGTAGTGAAGATCACGACTCTGCATGTGATGGTTCTATCTCAGTGAGGTTGCAAATCTCTACGTATGAAGACCCTGCAGTAATATTGTGAATCTCTGCGTGTGATCGACCTATACAGTGGGATCACGAACCTCTGCGTGTGATGGTTCTATCTATCCTACAGAGAGGTATACGACTCATGTTATATAACAACTTTTGCGGTTATGATGACATAATCTCATTCTGATTAGAGTGTTTATTTAAGTTTATTTAAGATCGCGGAACTCTGTTGATGTTATTTCTATAACCCTGCATAATAGAAATGTAGTATTACTATTCAAACTTTGCACATTGCAGTGTTTAATTTTTATTTCTAAGAGTAACGCCTTTGCGGAAGATATCCCTCGACAGGGAAGGAACAGCTCTCGAAGTTTGATCCCTGAGCTTTAAGCGGTGGAAATATGTTGCAAAGTTGTATAAACTTACATGCTATAACCTTGAAGTTTTATGCTACACGTTGGGCATTATTTTTATATGTCGCTTTTGTTAAGAGTTAGTTAATCTAGAGATATGTGTAGCCTCTTGATATTGTAGCTATTTATATAGTTAAGCTCCTAGTTATGTACTACCTTTATGTATTAGGTTAATCCTTAATACGAGGAAACATTGCTTCTATAAACCCGGGTTATATTGTAAATATAAGTGAACCCTGGATTCGTAAGAATATATCATTGAAAGATATTTTAGAGACCCTTGTATTGTGTTGATGTCAACTTGGAAGTCTTGAAAGTGCTCTCTACGCAAGAAGCATTGGAGAAGTGGAAGATGAATATTGCAACAAGTGAGTTGCTGGATGTAATTTTCCTATTTCTGATACTTAATAAATAGTGCAACTCTGTTGATGGACGTAGCCCATAAGTTTTGGGTGAACCACGTATTATATGTGTGTTTATGTTTTGTTTCGTTTATATGTTATCGCTTATATGTTATGTTTTGTGTTTATGTTATCGATGTTTTTGTTTTGTTTTTTGTTTATGTTATCGTTCATATGGATGACTATGATTGTTGTGATTATTTATGTCTTTATACAAGTGTATGTCTTAGAAAGCTTGCCTGGATGAATGATAGTTCATTGATAGTTTTATATTGTCCAAATGATGACCATGTAAGATGTAACTATGGTATGGGTTAAGGCATTTATAGTTTTCACAAATGGCAAAGGATTTAATGAAAAGGTTGGAATATTTGATTTTGAATTAGTGTGCTAGATGATTTGGTCGACTTGTGTATCCATTGTTCGTTTTGATTGAAGTAACTTTCCAATTATAGTTTATAGTTGAAATGTTCGTCTTACATGTAATTGCTCCAACTGTGATAAAAGAAGATGCATAGATTTTACTTAATGAGAAGTAGATTGACGTTGGATAAAGTGTTGTAAATAAATGACTAGCGTTGCATAAGTAAGCCAGGGATAACGTTCGCAGGAAAGATACAATTATATTACTATGTTTGCTGAGCAAATTTCTTTTAACTAGTGGTCTATTATTGACTAAAAGATGGCGCACACTTGATTTACTTTTGGAGACCTTTTCATACTATCAAATTTTTAATTTTTCACCAAAGTTTTTAATTTAAATTTTAGGTATGTTACACCCTCAGACTGTTATGTTAGTGTCAGCACCATGTGCGATATCAGTGTGTCAGTTAGTTCAATCTGGAGGACGTCTTGTTTGTATTTAATTCACTGCATTAATAGTTGGTATTTATTTCACCCGGTTAATAGTTGGCAAGTCAAGAAAACTTATTAGAGTGTTTAAATGCAAGAGAAGCCATCCTAAATCGGTTGTAAGAAATATCTATAAATAGAAGTTCATTGTTAAAAAACAGAGTGTGAGATGTGAAGAAGAAAAATATAGAAGTGAAGATCCGTGAAGTAAAAGATCATAGTAGAAACTCACTTCCATGTTCTGAGGCATCGCAAAGTTTACTATGATAAATATACAAGTCTATAGTTTTATGTTTCATTCTCAAGAATGTTGAATTTTGGGTATAGCATATCTTCTCCAAATCTACTTGTGTAAATGTTGTTTACATTTATGCACAGTAAAAGAAATCAAGATTCACAAATAGTTCACAGCAGTAAGAGTTTCATATTTACTAAGAGTAACTTTGCGTTAGATGTTTTAGTTGTTATGTCTTAAAGAAATATATTTCATGAAAAAAGTTTTGTTTAAAGTGATCTGCAGTGTTGCCGCAAAGTAAAAGTTGCAGTTAAAATTGCGAAGTTAATTCTTAGTGATGAAAGTCGCGAAGATAAAATTGAAGTTCTCTATTACATGGACCACGAAGTCCAAAAAGAAGAAAGAAAAGGTATTCATCTACTGCGTAATTAAATTTATTTACTGCACGGTGTGCTTTTCCCTTGATCTAGTAATATTCCAAGATATTTAACTAGTAAAGATTTGATAATACTAATTTGTTCCGGTTCCTTAATGCGAAATCCGTAATTAGTTTATTTTGTCTGACCCTAGTAGGTAGGTACCAATTTACCAGTATTAGGATTAGACCAGATTTATAGGGAGTACGACTTATTTTTCTAGACTTATAATCCCTATGTCATCATCTTAAATTTGAAACTTAAGAATTTAAACCATATAACTTTACAAGGTTTCTTGGTGGGTAGAAAATTTCTGCTGCGGTTTTAACAAGAAAAAGAAAATGTCTTATTTGCGGAAATCTATCGGATCGGCGAGAAGTACAGTGTGTTTTAACGAGCAAAATAAAGCATTTGAAAACGCCTCAACGGTATCGTTGCAACTGCCATACTGAAATACGGTTCAAAACAATTATCTGACTGTTGATATTCGGTGGTGACGTCTCGTGTATCCTCATAACATCTTGTCTTTCTACCGTACGATATATTCAATCTCATTTGGTGTATCGCAGATCGTGAGCCTCATGGAACAACCGCAGAAGATCAAACGTGTTGAGGTCAGCGACTGTAGCATTTGCCAAAGGCACCATCTGCCACTCACCAAGTTCTGCAAGTGTTTGGCCCGAAGCCCTATCTGCGAGCGATGCACTGTATGCAACACCTGTGAAAATAGGTTAAGGTCCCGACCCACGTTGCCAGCATCCCAGTGCTCAATCCCCACGGCTCAACGGATTCTCATCAGGAAGCAGAGACGAGGAAGAAGAAAAGATAACACAAGGTCAACAAGAAATGAAGGAGAAGAACCGCGAGAGGAGTACATTGAAGAAGAAGACGACGAGGAACAGAAGAGGACTTTGAAGATGAAGATGGCCAATTGGGAGTCAGTCTGCCCACAGCGGGTCGACGACATTGTAGCTCTGTAGACTAGAAAAGCGTCTTGTTCATTCTTGTTATATTTGTTCAATGTTGTTGGTGATACTATTTCAGTGTTTGGAAAAATATAAATTTATTCTGGAAATATAGGTTCTTTTTTGATTTCTTTTCAATAGTAGGATCAATAGTAGGAAGGTGATTTTTCTGCTGAAAAAAAAATGTTTGGTTGAAAATAAGGTATTTTTTAAGGATTTAATATTATAATTAAGTATAGTATTCGAGGTTATTCATTTGGATTGAAAAAAAAACATATATATATATATAAATAGGTAGGCTAATATTAAATATGAAATCCATAATTATTACCTAAACATGTAACTTTTGGGGAATATTATGATTAAAAACATATTTTATATAAATTTTTGAAAAAAAACCCAAAAATAACTAAATGTGAAATTTCACCCTTGCTTAAATTCACACGCTCATTTCACATTAAAAATGAAAATCAAATAGATTCCACATTGCAATTATATATGGTTAGTATTTTTATATTATGTCTGGTTAGTATATTTATTTTATGACAGTTTTAAAATAAATTTGAAATAAATCATTTGTCAAATTATAAGTGAGCACAATCTATTTGCAAATGCAAATTGATTGATCACTGTAAATTTGTAATTACCATCATAATTCAATCCCCGTAATTAAACGATTTGTAACCATTCTTTTATTTTTATTTTTGTTATTGAGCTTCTTTTATTATCAAACTTTCAATCAAAATCACTATCATCTCAACTAAATTTAAAATTTTTTAAAATAATTATTGTGTAAATTAGGATTTGGTTGATAAATTGGTAAGTGGAAAGTTGCTATTAGATCTTTCTTTGTACAAAGCATAGTAGCATAATTAGAGTACCAATACGATATTTGATGTAGAAAAATATTTAATAAAAAAATCCAATACCGATAAAATATGGATGCATAAATTTTATATATAATACTTTTAATCAAAGATATAAACCAAATTAGCATAGATATACATTAAAAACCATTCTTTTTTATAAGAAAGTAATAAATTGAATGTTATTTATATTTTATAGTTATTAAATAATTAAAATTTGGTTTTTTAAAATTGGTTTTAAAATTTAAGTTTTTAAATTAGTAAGAATCTATATTCTTACCATATCTATACGGAAGAATTTTAATTGCTTTGAATTTCCATAAGGGAAATGTCAATACGCCGAATTATGCTACTATGGTACAAAGTACAATTGTGTCCCTCAAATTTGACGAAATAAATATGGATGTTACCAACATCTTAGTATTAATTCAGTAAAATAAATATTGTTATTAACAATATTTTAATATTTGATTTATTGAAATATTTTAATATAACATTATTTTCAATAAATATTGTTATTAGCAATATTTTCGTATTTGATTTATTGTAATATTTCAATATAATATTATTTCTATGTATAATTGCAGGAGTCACATTATTAAAAATATCATAAATGGGTAGTTACAAATTTTATATTTCAAAATTTTACTCAATGAAGGTTATTAATCATATTCAAAGTAATTTAAGTGTCACAGGAGCAACAATGAATTAATAAATCCATTTGCACATGCATAAATATAAATGACAACAATTCACATAACATGTATTAACAATTATATTCATGTACACACAAATTAAACATTTATCCACCCAAGTGTATCTAGCTCTCCCTACTCTCTCTATATTCCACTATCCCTAGAGTACCATTACAATGGTCTTTAGTATCTGTAAAAATAGTCCAACCTATTATATTTTTTCAAAAAATTATTAGAAGTATTTTCATCCCATGCTTCCATAAAACCTTGCCAAGACTTTCCCACCAATTGAGTGATTGGATTTGACCACATATACATAGAGTGATTGGATTCGATAAGTCAAAAAGAAGTAAATGGATTATTTAAGTCACATGGAAGATAATGGATGAGTTTTAAGGTTCGCAATTGCAAAAAAAGATTTAGCCCCCTTTCCTCTTCCCCTTTAGTGGAATCATAACCTCTTTAAAACACTTTACATGTTTTCCATATTCTAATAATACATTCCAAAATTCAAAACTAATTTCTATATATATATATATATATATATATATATATATTATTTTTCTTAAAATAATAGGTATTTTGAGTCTAGGTAGATCTATAAATGCCTCCAACTTCATCCAGAATGAGTACATATTTGGAGTCTAGGTAGATCTATAAATGCCTTCAACTTCATCGAGAATTAGTACAAATAGCATATTTAAAGAGTTTATGTGAATGTGACATATTTAAAGTGAAATAGAGTTCTGAATCAGTACACAGAACATATTTAAAGAGTTTAGGTGAATGTGACCTATTTAAAGTGAAATAGAGATCTTGAGTTCATTATTGTTGATGCACTTAATAGCATTTCCCTAAACCTCAGTCGAGAGCAGACACACTAGACGAGACACGACAAAGAGGCCAAAGAGAATTATGAAACATGATCGTGTTAATTGAAATTCACTTTCTTCCGATACACTCCCCATATGTCCCCACCATCGATTTTATACTTCAAATAATTTCTGGATTTTGAAAATGTGAGCGCATTTTATACTTGGAAAAACTAAAATTTTCTTATTAAAATTGCAATCATTTGAATGGGCAGATATGCTGAATGGAAACTGACGAAAATCATCTCTAGAAAGTGAAGAAAAAAGCCTGAATCGGTGGAGTATGCTTTTTGGATTTTGCTGAGCAAAAACTGACACATCGGAGACTGGAATGAACCGTTGAGAGAATTTTTCACGTCTATAACTAACGAAAAAACATGAATTGAAAATTACTAGAATAAAAACCCTAGCTTTGTGTCTGAATATGCCTTCGGATTTTGCAGAGCCCGAGCCGACTCATCTGAGTGGTAGACCCACTGATAATTTGTCGATAATGGTAAGGTGAAGAGGGGGGGTTTGTCTCATCCGGATGGATATTTAGAAAGAGGAAGGTAAAGGCAAGAAACTATCCGTTGACCGAAGGTGGGAAAAAATATATATAAGCTTACTTTGCTTTAACATTTTCCTTCTGCTCCTCTATATATGGTCTGGTGTGGTGCGTCCGTGATTGTGTGCCTGAGTCGAGTCCGAGTCTGTGTGTGGCCGCGTCGTTCTGAGTGGAGTCTGAGTCTGTGTGTGGTCTGGTTTAAGCGTCAGTCATGTGTGTAATGTGATAGAGGAGGAGGATGGTGGACTGCATTGGAGGAAATGGATTGAATCATACCTTGGAGCAAACAACATGAAGGGAATGAAGGACGCGGCTGAGCTGTTCAACCATCCTTTCGATCTTGAAGATCAATAGTCTCTTGGTTCAGGTACCCAAAGCTTTTATTTTTATGTTATTTCCTCTGAGATTTTATCTTCTCTGCTTTCAGAATCCGTCTTTGTCCTTTCATTTAAAAAATTGCATCCATTACATGTTTTCCTTTCTGTTAATTTCTTCATCCTTGCAATGAGGGTTTGGTTCTGTTATTAGTTTCTCTGAGATTTGCTCTTCTCTGCTATCTGAAACCCTATCCAAAAACCCTAGAATGCTCAGTCCTTCCATTTCGTAAATCTCTTTCATCCTTTCGTTTATGTTGGTCTGTTTGTCCATTTCAGGAACAATTTTTTTCCATTTCTGCTAATTTTTTAAGCCTTGCATTAATGGTTCGGTTATGTTCTTATCTGGACTTTCTATATCACACGAGGGATGAGTGAAAAACACATACAAAAACCCAACTCGGTCATTCAACAAATCCTAGAGTAGTACTTTAAGAGCTGAAACCCAAGTTGCTGCTGCACAAAGCCTCGTTTCTTCAACCAAATCCGACTCCACTCCACTCCATTATGATGAATGTCGGTCACTTTCAGGCTTCACGTCATCCATATCTGAGGTGTGATCAATGGCCGTCTCCAAATCTAGGCTCTGCTGCTGCTCAAACTAAACTAGACCAAATCGTGATTACCATCCGCATCTTTTTTTAATTTTCCTTACAGTTTAATTGTCAATCGATTATTTTAATTTTACCGCTATTTTATTTTAAATTATCATGTATTGAATGGTTCTCTGCTTCCTAATTATTATATCTACTTTTAATGGTTTAATTTCAATTCAGTCGTTTTAGAATTCCGTTTATTTTATATTTTTAGTTTTTCCTTATTAAACCAAGTTTACACATTTCTTTAAACGCTAAATTACAGCTTTGATTATAAGTTCAGGTTCTGAGTTTTTGGATTTTCAATTTATTATACTTAGATTTAGTTTAGGATCCTCCATGGTTCCTAATGATCAAACTCTGGTAGAATAACATTTTTAATTGTTCTCGGAGTAATATTTTACGGTTCTCGATTTGAATTGGTATGATTTGGTACTTGTTTGAGTTTTTTAATTTTTAAATTTAATAAAGGTTTGTAATATATGATGTGATAAAGATTTATTTTATTTTTTAAATAAATTGTTTCTGGAAAAGTTATCTATATTCGCAGTATTAAATATTTTTTTATAAATTTTGTATATATATATATATATAATCTTTTATTTTAAAATTTCTAAATAAATTTTCTTTAGGAATGTAAAGTCAAAATAAATATTATCACATATATTTTTATGATAGCTGATTAAATCATGTATTACAAAAATAAAATTATAATTTTTATTTTAATTAATATTTTATGGTATGGTGTATTTATAATTTTTCATATATATATATATTTTTTTAATACAGCAAAATTTTAGATTGTAATTAAAAAATTGTTAATTTTTATTTTATGTCATTTATACATAAATGTAGTTATATATTTATTTTTTTGTTTGTCTCTCTTTTTATACATCAATTAATAGAGAATACATATGTCATAGCTATTAGTAAATGCTGGAAAAGAGTCCAATCCCACCTTCATATTAAGCAACGCAGATTTATATTGTGTTTATCTTTTTTGTTTTTTTGTTAATTTTATATTTATATATATATATATATATATATTTTTATATTTTTAATTTTTAATTATAATTTTTATAGATTTTTTTATTTTATAGATTTGTTGCATTGATTTTAAATTATTTTATATAAATTAAATAATAATATGTATACTTAATTTTTTATATTTTAAATAATTTGAATAATATGTATTTTAAATTTATTATTTCATTATAATGAAATATTTAATTATTATGAAAAATTGTGTTGCCTTAATTTAGATATAGATAGGTGAGTATTGTGTTCTTTACAACGATAGAATGTGTTTGTGTTATACTTATTGATATGTTATAAATTTCATAACTAAGTATTAATGTTTTTGTTTTGTTTCTTTAAACTATTATTGTTAATATTTTATATGAAATTTATTTTTTAATGTATTTATTTTATATCAGTGTAAATTCATTTAAAGTTTGATTTATCAAGATCAAACTTGATTCCTTTGAGTATTGTTTCATCAAATCTCAATTTAAAATGGATCTTGCTTATTTTTTAAACTTTTAATTGTACAAATTAACATTGAGTTTTTTGGACAATTTTTTATTTGATTTTATATTTTTATTTTATGAGTAAACAAAGATTTCTAAATTAATTCTTATTGATTTTAATTTTTTATTTTATGAAATTACATAAAAAAAATTAATTACTTTTTATTTTTGAATATTTTTGCTATACTAGATTGTAAAACAATGTAACACTTTTATGTTTTTATATCTACCTACAAATTTTACTAACCCATTAATAAACTATATAGAAGGAATACCTACAAATAATATTTGAAACAATTTATAAGTGAGTATGGTGCTTGAAATAAATAAAGGATGTGCAAAGCAACATGTAGAAAAATGATGGAAAGGCCATTCATAAAGAATCTAAATTTGTTTCATTTTGAAAATAAAAATATTTTATAATGATAAGTCTATGCAAAAAATCTATTAGAAAACCATGCTCATTAAAAAAAACCCTTTTCATCACTTGAATTTGTTTCAAGAAAAACACCCGAATTTGTTTCAAGAAAAATACTTTATAATGATAATGAAGTGTGCATTGGAATTACATGAATACAATGAAATGATTGAAGGAATAAAGTGAAATAACCAAAACATAAAAAATGGATGAGTCATAAGGAAAAACAACATTTCCAATATACAAACTATTTAATTTGTTCATGTTGGAGGAATTTTAGAACATCGACCAAAGATTCCTCAAGAGTGTCCTATGGGGACCGTGCTTATGGAAATGGAATCGTGTAACAATAGTAGAAAGACTGTGATCCGGAAATCTTATACGATGAAAACCGAACGCCCTTTAATCTATTTCGAGTCCGTCAAATATCGTACACGTGAAAAACTATTGGAAGACACAGAATTATCCATGGCCCTCCATCCCCCACCGATCGATCCGATGGTCGTGGAAGTAAGAAAGTTCTAAGGTGCATTCGAGAAGGTATGTTTCGGTAGGCAAAGTAGGCAAAGTCATATGTAAAAAAATTAAAGTTATAGAGGTAAAATGGAAAGTAATATTTTTTTTTTGTTAAGAAGTGGTAGTACTTTCTGATTAGTAAGTTTAGCTATTGGCTACGAACTAAGGGTATCTAAGTTGTCATCGCATTTGACATAGACAGCACAAATCCTTAAGAGTTTCCAATCAGCACCGACTGTTCTAAATCTCACTTATAAAAGGCATACTTCTTTAAAAAAAAATGGAAATCGTAGTTTAAAAAAAAGGAGAAATGTTTTTATTTTATTTCTTATAAAAAATTAAAGTTTATTGAAAAAGATACAATATTTTTAATTAAAAAAGAGGTCTCTAAAGGAATTTGTTTAAATCATCAAGGTTCTTGTGAAATGGTCTTAACTCAAGTATTGGAGGCCATGGTTTACAAAAACTAAAGATTATGTTTTAAATTTTTTTTTTTTTTTAAATAATAGGAAAGAAGGGTTTTTTTTTTCATTTAAAAAAAATGATATGTTTTTAAAAAGGAAAGCTTTCTTTTTATATGCTCCTAATATTTTTTATATCATAATAAAAAAGTTGAGGATGAAGAAAGAGTTCGGAGGTACACATAAGTGAAGAAGAAGATACCTCTACATTTATAATGTATCGGATTTCCGTAGTACACTCCTAAGGAAATGGAGTATAAAATGTTTTCCTCAACATCAACAATCAAATGTATTGGTCACATTATTTATATGAGTTTATATTCTTATACTTGACTAAGTAGGAAATCGTTTACTCAACCATTACTTTCTCTTCGTCATAGTTTGTAAAAAGGGAGAGTTTCACTAATAATAATTCCATAATCTAACCGTTCATTTCCCTTAGTCATCAAACCATAATAGTGCTAACATATTTACTTCGAGAAGGGCCAATTTACATAAGCAATGTTATGCATTAAAAAAGTAAACTCTTTATTCTACCAACATTATCTATATAAGGTTTATAAGGTTTAAATCTACCTTAGAACTTCTAAGAATAGTCATGAGTTTGATTCTACTTTATAAATACAATGTGCATGTAATAATTTGCTTCTTCATTACATATTACTATTATGCCCATGGGTATAAGCTTGATAAATCATCTAGAATGTTTCCATTTAATTTCTAAAGATATCATGTATCATTATTCTTTTCGAAGAACTTATATGAAGCATTAACATGGAAGTAAAGAAAGAATATAATTATCACAATTTCAAATGTAAATATCTAACACATAATAAACAGTTATAGGGGAAATGCTAATATATGTGATCCACCCAAAACTGGGTTATGTCCAAAAAGAAGAGTCGCCCCTTTATTAGATTATCTTGATGAAAGATACAATTTGAAACACTTCCGTTATAATTTGTTTTACTATTATTTTACAATCTTTCTCATACAATGGAAAAGTTGTTCATAATAATAGTCAAATCCTTAAATCTTATGTGGAAACATCATTACTGGACTTCTTATAAATGGACCAAGAGCTTAATTCTTAGCTCTGATATAGTTTACAAGGATTCCCCACAATGACTGTTTAAGAATTATCTAACAAGTTGAGGCTTCTTTATTCCAATAATACCTCACTATTGGCACTGTTGTAGATGCATTTCATTACACCATCAAGCTGGAGATGAAACTGAAGGAAAAAGGATGTTTCTCGACCAAACTGATTGGTCAACCTTTCGATAAGAAATCTCAGTGGAATGTTGGCTCTATCAATTCAAAATGATCTTCTCTGACCATCACCCAAAAATCGGAACAGGGTAAGAAGCCTTTTAAGAAACACAAGGGAAAATCGAGTAAACAACCTCATGTGGCAAAATGGTGCGACTACCACAATTAAACTTGGCATGATGCATCAGAATGCAAATCTCAGAAAAAATTCTTGGCATATATGTCTAATTCTGACTCAACCGACGAGACATTTGTGGAATCTGACTTGGAGAAGTGCTCTTTCGAATTGACAAGTATCAAATACTTGGGCTACGTGATCGACTCAACATCCATTCAAGTTGACCCAAAAAAGATACAAGTTATGAGGGATTGGCCCACTCCAAAAAGCATTCAAGAACTAAAGAGTTTCCTTGGTTTGGTGAAATTTTATTGCAGATTTGTCTTGGGATTCAGCCAAAAGCTTGGAATTTGAATCAATTGATGAAAGGAGGTGGAAACATAGTTTTCAAATGGACTACAACACAACAATAATCTTTTGAACATCTTAAGAACAAGGTTTGTACCACTCCAGTACTTGTACTACCTGATTTGCATCAGCCATTTGAAATTGAGACTGACACATCCGACTATGCCATGGGCATCATGATTATGCAAGTAAGTCACCCAGCAGCATTCTACTTAGAAACATTCAGTGATATTGTTTGTAAGTATTCTACTTACAAGAAGGAACTATATGCCATTGTACAAGCTCTTAAGCAATGGAGACATTGTATTTTAGGCAAAGAAATGATAGTCCATACTGACCATAAGCCTATACAGTTCTCTCTGTCATAGTCTAAGTTGCATATGATGAGACAAATCAACTAGATTGGTTACTTATACCAGTTTCAACTAGTAATTCAACATTGGAAAGGTAAATCCAACGTAGAATCTAATTTCCTTAGCCGACCACCAATCACTTCACTTCTTGCAGTGCCAAGTATGCATGGTTATGACACCATTACTTGGCCACAACTGTATGAAGAAGAAACTAATTTTTCGATGTTGTATCGATGAATTTAGACATAAGAGTCAATTTTCTCTACTACCATGTGAATGAAAATTTGCTTTACAAGCTAGGACAACTTTGTGTACCTTCTGGTGACCACCAACATAAGCTCATATGGGATTCACACTAAAGCAAAACAACATGACACTTTGAAGTGGAAAAGACTCTTGTGCTCCAGAAGTATTTTTATCGTTCTTCACTCAAAATAGATGTCAAAAAGTACATCAAGTCATGTGTGGTTTGTGCCATTGTCAAGCCACCGAATTGACGACAGGGTTTGTATACAGCCTTTTCCGTTTCTATTCGACCATGGGAATATATTTTCTTGGATTATTTGACTGGATATCTTATTACCCCGACACCAGCATTATGCAATCCTAGTAGTGGTTGATAATGTATCTCTGATTTCCTTGGGTGAACCATATTATATTGGTGTCTCTTTTGTAATGTGTTTTATGTCATTTATATTAGCATCTTGTTTATTTGTATTCCTATTCGATCATGTTTTTCTAACAATTCGTATCAGAGCCAAAGGTCTATTTGGCAAATAAACTCGCAGGAAAGAAGGGTTCCTAGTTTGAGTGGGAGTAATGGCGGAAGAAGGAAAGTTTAAGGTCGAGAAATTTAATGGCCAAAAATACTAGTTATGGAAGATGAAAATGGAGGTCTATCTGTACCAGAAGGATCTATTCCTACCGTTGGGAGGAAAAGAAAAAAAATGGCGACTATGAAGGACGAATAATGGGAGATTCTTGACAAAAAGACACTTGGAACAATACGGTTGTTCATGGATTTGTCGATGGCTTTCAATATTTCAAAAGAAAATCCAATGGAGGGTCTGATGAGCGCATTCGGTAAGATGTATAAAAAACCCTCGGCCTCCAACAAGGTATTTCTAAGGAAGCATTTGTTTAATATGAAGATTTCAGAAGGTGGATCTATTGCTGATCATTTAAATGAATTTAATATAATTAAAATCAGTTAAGTTCTGTAAAAGTGAATTTTGATGATGAGGTTAGGGCTCTTCTAATCTTGTGTTCATTGCCAGAAAGTTGGAATGGCTTGGTAAAGGTTGTAAGTAACTCCGTCTCTAGTTCAAACACTTTGAAATTTGATGATGTTGTTGGTGTTATTCTTAGCGAGGAAATGCGAAGGAAAATTACAAGTGAGACATCAAGTAATGCATTGACCATGGAGAGCAGGGGAAGACAAAGGGAGAGAGGAAAGATCCTAGGTAATAAAAAAAATTCTAGGAATGTTAAATCCAAGTCAATATTGGGAAATATAGAGTGTTGGAACTGTGGAAAGAAAGGATATCTGAAGAAAGATTGTAGATCTCTAAAAAATAAAGCAGATGGACAGCAGAAGACTACTCAGGAAGCAAATGTAGCAGGTGATATATTGCAAGATGTTTTGATTCTTGCAATAGATAATACTAGTGATTACTGGGTAGTAGATTCAAGGGCTTCATGTCATGCTAAAACCCATAGGAAATTCTTTCATGATTATGTTCTAGGCGATTTTGGACATGTTTTATTAGGTGATGATGAACCATGTAAAATTGTTGGAATGGATAAGGTACATAGAATGTTAAATAATGATGAATGGCTACTGAAATATGTAATGCATATTCCCGTCATGAAAGAAATATGATCTTAACAGGGATGTTGGGAGATGGTGGTTGTTTATCTACATTTGGAGAAACATGGTGGAATATCACTAAAGGATCAATGGTGATAGAAAAAGGAGATAGGATAGGTATGTTGTATTTATGTCCTCATAATAATGACTATTCTATATCTTTAGCTTCCACAAGAACATATAAAACATTGTGGCATCACAGGCATGGCAACATGAGTGAGAAGGGGCTGCAGATTCTCCACTCAAGGAAGTTGCTTCGATATTTGAAGCAGGTAAGTTTGGAATTCTGTGAGAACTGTGTTTATGGAAAATATAAGAGTTTCATATTTCTGAGGGTTGGGGAACAAAAGAATAGTGAAAATTTAGAGCTTGTACATACAAATGTATGGGGACTGGCTTAGGTACAATATCTTGGTGGCTCTCCTTATTATGTTACTTTTATTGATGATGCAACTAGAAAAACTTGGGTTTATTGCATTAGACAAAAATCTAATGTGTTTGTTACTTTTAAGAAATGGAAATCTTTGGTTTAGAATGAGACAGGAAAAAGGTTGAAGTGTCTCAGATATGATAATGGAGGTGAATATTGCGGCAAGTTGTTTTATATTTACTATTCATACCCTGGGATTCGTAGAGAGAAGATAGTCTGAGCAACATCACAAGAAAATGCTGTGTTAAAAAGTATGAACAAAACAATCATGGAGCATGCAAGGTGTATGAAATTGCATGCAGGTTTTCCTTTACAGTTTTGGGAAGATGCTATAGATATTGTTGTTTACTTAATAAACAGAGGGCCTTCAAGTGATTTGGATCGTGGTATTCCATAGGAATCATGGACAAGTAAAACGATAAACTACTATTTTCTGATAACTTTTGGTTGTGAAGCATTTGTCCATATTGTTAAAGAAAATAGAATAAAGCTTGAGGCTAAATCCAAGGATGTACCTTTATTGGATATGGGGTTGATTATTTTGGTTATCGCTTATCAGATTATGAAAATAACAAAATCATTAGGATCAGAGATGTGGTATTCAATGAAAATTTCATGTATAAAGATCAGTTGCAGGGAAAGAAACAAGAAAATGAAAACATAATGTACACATTGCTTGACGAAATCAAAGAAAATGAAGTTAAAAAGGTGCTAGAAAATAAAGAACAGCAGTAGGTACCTCAAACTCCTTGTTAGGAACCTATGTCAACCCTTCTCTTTACTATGTTAGTATATTGTTGTTGGACGCATATGCTTTGTAAGTCATCCCATAGTATTTGTTGATCCGTAGTTTATATTAGCCCATAGTATTGGACGCATATGCTTTGTAAGTCGTCCTGTAGTATTATATGTCCCATGGTTTTGACTCATAGTATTGGGCATAGACTTAGTATATAAGTGTGTGTTGAGGTCATTGAAGGCACGGTGAAGTTAATTGTATTGAGCTTGCTCAAAGGAGGTTGCCCCCTCGAAGTGGTCCGTGATCAATATAAAAGTGATTCTGTTCTATTATTTCTGATATCTTGTGTATTTGCATTAATTAATTATTGCAGGTTCATCACATCTGGTATCAGAGCACTTTCCTTGGCACAAGTGGGAATTTTTTTTTCTTTTTTTGGGCGACGACTTTCAGATCAATTTCTGAAACTTTCTGCACAAAATTAGAAGAAACTGATTGCATATCTAAATTCCTCTTTCAAAAATACGCAGTTTCAAAAAAAAAATCATCTCATTTGGAGTTCTAAAAGTGGATATATCGCGGATTTAAAATCGGCAATTTTTCAGAATTTCGGTGACGGCCGCGGAAATTGCTGCAAGAAAATCTATTGACCGAGTGACCAGATTTCTATTCCGCTTCCATGGGTAGAAGCAGAGTGGTTGTTCCAGTTTTGGCAACATGCTATAATTGCGATTCTGAGCAATATAGATCCGGTTTTTGAACATTGGGTGGAATTTCTGCCCAAATTTTTTCTATTGCAGGTTCGGATTTGGGAATAATCCCTATCCGCTTAACTGTGGGAAGTACTTGGGCATAAGCCCTAAAACGCATTGTAAGGAATACCACAGGAACCCTGAAGTAGCTGGCCCATTAAGAGGACCTGTCAGCGAAAAGGGCAACGACCCCTACCTGATTGACTAGTTCCCACCCGTGAGGTAAACCAAGAGTTGTCGTTTGTGGCAAAGCGGTTATCAGTTTTACCTGAGCCATGGAGTGAGGGGTACTGCCCCAATACGCAAGCCGTCAGACAGCATTGGTGGCCAAGTGAAAACCCTGAACTGTTAGGAAGCCGCACATACCTGGGGTCCATATCTACTTTCAGCTGAACTATTGTCAATCACTGCTGTGCCGTTTCAGATCCATTTTGCAAGCCATTCCAGATCCAGTCGTTCGACGTTGTTCCAGATTCCTTCTGAGCCGTAGCCACTCCAGTTTGTAAAAAAAAAAAAAAAAAAATCCGAGCCGTAGCCCCTCTTGTCTGAAAAAAAAAAAAAAAAAAAAAAAAAAAAAAAAAAAAAAAAACCTGTCATTCCATTTTGCATATTTCATTCCTGAGGACCCTATCCTCAATTCCCCTTCCTACAGCCCGAAATATCACATTTGCCTATTTTTAGGGTTTGCCATAACTTCCTCAGATTTCACCCAATCACCTTCAAATTTTACCACAGAGTTCCTTTCTGAATTCTGCTTCTTTGTTCCCCTCTGCCAAATTTTCCCATTCTTTCACCCCACTTCTGAAATCCTCATTTTTGCTTCCCTGTCTATCCAACAGTGTCCAAAACCTAGTCAAACCCCAATTATCCTTCTGATTTTTTCCCAAATCCAACTTTTCCCTTACTGAAGTAGTTCCTGTTTTTGTTTTCCTACCCAGTCAACAAAAAAAAAAAAAAAAACCTTGTTATGGTTGTCACCTGTGCAGGAGCACACACCATCGAGGAAGCACTGGCAGCCATCCAAACCAAACTCCAAGATCTGGATGAAAAATTTCTCAGCCTCCATCTGCAGCATTCAGCCATGAACAATACCAGACAGCCAAAATATTTTGCAGCCACCGGGTTCTCTGCTTCTAGCAATTTTCGTGGGCCGAAGCTTGATTTTCCTCGCTTCAATGGTACTGATCCGACTGGATGGATATACCGTGCAGAACAATATTTCAGTCTGCATAATACTTTTGATGTTCAGAAAGTTCCACTTGCATCCTTTCATTTGGAACAGGAAGCCCTTCAATGGTACCGTTGGTACATCAAAGCTCATCTCGAGCCAAACTGGACAGATTTTTGCCAACTCATTTTGCCACGATTTGGTCCTAGTGCTTTTGACGACTTCACAGGAGCACTCACTAAACTTCACCAAACTGGCACAGTGAGAGAGTATCAGATGGAATTTGAGAAACTAGCCAATCACACAGAAGGATTGTCTGATGAATTCTACAGGAGTTGTTTTATCAGTGGTCTCAAGGATGAAATCCGCTCAGAGGTAAAAATGTTTTGTCCCAACACAATGATGGAAGTCCTAGGGTTGTCTAAGTTGGCCGAGGACAAGATCGTAGCTCAACAACGCTCCAAACCCACCTTTGTTCCCTTCAGAAATATGGGTTCCCAACGACCTCCCATCACGCCTGCTCCTCAACCAACTCCTATCAAGCATTTGTTTGAAATAGAAATGCAGGCACGCCGAGAAAAAGGGCTTTGCTATAATTGTGATGAGTAATTCACTCGGGGACATAGATGTGTTCAACAAAAGCTCTATCTCTTGGATGTGGATTCTCCGCCTACCTTAGAACTTGGTGAAGAAGCTACAGATACAGTAGATGATCCGGTCGACATGCAACACCCTCCTGTTGACACCCCATCTCAGGACGACCCACCCGAGATCTCTCTCCATGCTGTAACCGGCGTCACCACCCCACAAACAATGCAGGTTATGGGATACTTCAAGAAGCTCCCTCTTACCATACTCATTGATTCTGGTAGCACTCATAACTTCATTGACCCTCGAATTGCCAAACAGGCTGATTGTTTTGTCCATCCTTGCTCCAACTTTGAAGTCATGGTTTCCAATGGGGGCACCTTACCTTGCAAGGGGAAGTGTCACAATGTGCATATCTCTATGGAAGATTATAACCTACGCTCTGACATGTTTGCCTTGCCCTTAGGTGGATGTGATGTGGTTTTGGGCGTTCAATGGTTACGCACACTTGGCCCCATCTTATGGGATTTTGCTGAACTTTGGATGCAGTTTAAAGTCAATGGGGCACAACACAAATTTAGGGGCTTACAACCAGGGTCTCTCTGCATCATCAGTTCACATCGCCTAGAAAAAATCGTTAAGAAGAATTCACATGGTGTCATCGCTCAGCTTAATTCCATTCAGATGCACCCATCAACAGTCTCCACTACTCCCTTGGATAGATATGCAGGTATCTTTGTTGAACCAATGAGCTTGCTGCCTTCAAGAGACCTTTCCGGTAAGAATGTAGCCACATCTACCTCTCAGCAGGAAATGATGGCTATTTTGCATGCAGTACAGAAGTGGCAGCCATACCTATTAGGCAATTATTTCTGCATCAAGACTGATCGCCCGAGTCTGAAAAATTTTCTGGAACAATGGGTCTCCTCCCCAACACACCTGCAATGGGTTATCCAACTCATGGGTTATCCCTATGTGATCACTTACAAGAAGGGTAAGGACAATATGGTGGAAGATGCTCCTTCCCGCACAATTGATGACCTAGTTTCTCTTACAACTCTTTCTCTGCTTGTTCCAAATTGGTTGCAATATGTTCAACAGGGCTATCTCTTCTATGAACTCCATGCTTCTTCATCAACAGGGCACTCTGGGTTTTGCAAAATGTATGACCAGGAACAATGTAACTTCTTTTGGCCTGGACTAAAAATGACAATTCAACAGATGGTGGCTAACGATGATACTTTCCAAGTCAACAAGGGTAACCGACACTCCTTTCGGGATTGATCAAACCCTTGCCCATCCCTACACAACTTTGGCCAACTATTTCTATGGATTTCCTAGCAGCACTCTGGTGGTACAATACCACATCTCAAAGGACACCATATGAAGTAGTCTATGGACAAACACCACCAGTTCTTCTTCCATACACCCTTAGTAGCTCCCCAATTCAGGAAATTGACTCGGTTCTTCGAAACCGCGATCAAATTCTTTTCATCCTGCAGGACAATCTTCACATGGCCAGAATTCACCGGAAACAATAGGCCGATCAGCACCATTCTGAGTGCATTTTCCACGCAGCTGATAGGGTTCTTCTTCATCTACAACCTTCCAAGCAATCCTGCTTGACACTCCAAAGGCGTCAGTGGCCCGAAATGCAAATCGAGGATGCTACCGGGAAACCACTCCTTCAGATTCTGCAGCAATTTCTCCAACCAAAGCTTTGAGGACAAAGATTTTTTTAAGGGAGAGGGGATGTTAGGAACCTATGTCAACCCTTCTCTTTACTATGTTAGTATATTGTTGTTGGACGCATATGCTTTGTAAGTCGTCCCGTAGTATTTGTTGATCCGTAGTTTATATTAGCCCATAGTATTGGACGCATATGCTTTGTAAGTCTTCCTGTAGTATTATATGTCCCATGGTTTTGACTCATAGTATTAGGCATAGACTTAGTATATAAGTGTGTGTTGAGGTCATTGAAGGCACGGTGAAGTTAATTGTATTGAGCTTGCTCAAAGGAGGTTGCCCCCTCGAAGTGGCCCGTGATCAATATAAAAGTGATTATGTTCTATTATTTATGATATCTTGTGTATTTGCATTAATTAATTATTGCAGGTTCATCACACTCCTAAAACTTTTAAAAGGTATACCAGGTTAAGTAGACCCCTTGAACGATTCTCTCCTTCACTATATTATTTATTGATTATTGATTTTGGTGAACCAGAATGTTATGAAGAAGCAATGCATGCAGAAACTAGAAAGAAAGGGGAGCAAGGCATTAATGAGGAGATGGACTCATTATTAGGAAACCAGACTTGGGATTTGGTTTAGTTTCCTACAGGTAAAAGAGCATTCCAAAATAAATGGGTTTACAGGTTGAAGGAAGAAGATGGAGGAAAGAAGCGGTACAAGGCCAAACTTGTTGTAAATAGGTTTGCACAGAAGAAATCTTTTCTCCATGGGGATTTGGAGAAAGAGATTTATATGCAGCATCCACAGGGGTATGAGGTCAAAGGAAATGATAACTTGGTATGCAGGTTGAAGAAGAGCTTGTATGGCCTGAAGCAAGCTCCAAGGTAGTGGTATTTGAAATTTGACAAGTTTATGATATAACAAGGTTATAGTAGATGACATTTTGACCAGTATGTTTATTTCAAGAGGCTAGATAATGGAAGATATAATATCTTGTTTTATTGTATGTGGATGAAATGCTTGTTGCAAGGTCTAACATGCAAGCTATAAATGTGCTCAAAAGGAAGTTATCTAATTCATTTGTGATGAAGGATTTGGGCGTTGCAAAGAAAATCCTTGGTATGAGAATAATAAGAGATAGGAAAAATAACAAATTGACATTGTCTCAGGGTGAATACATACAAAAGGTGTTGGAGAGGTTTAGAATCCAGAATGAAAAACTAGGTAGTATATATTTGGACATCCATTTCAAACTAAGTAAGGATATGTGTCCCAAGACACATGAAGAGATAGATTACTTGTACAGGGTTTCTTATTCATCAGTAGTTGGCAGCTTGAAGTATGCCATGGTGTGCAGAAGGCTAGATACTGCACACATAGTGGAAGTTGTGAGAAGGTATATGACCAATCCAGGTAAAGAAAATTGGAAGGCAGTACAGTGGATTCTTAAGTATTTGAGAGGTACTACCACTCATGCATTCTGTTTTGGAGGTTCAGACACTATTCTAAAGGGATATGTTGATGTAGATATGGCAGGTGATAAATATAGCAGGAGGAGCACCACAGGGTATGTCTTTACTGTAGCTGGAACAATAGCAAATTATATTTTGAAACTACAAAATCTTGTTGCATTTTGAACAATGGAAGCAAAGTATGTTGTTTCCACAGATGATAGTAAAGAGATAATTTGTTTACAGAGGTTCATGGAGTAATTGGGTAAGAAGTAGGAGAATAACAAGTTGTACAGTGATAGAAAGAGTGTGTTGATGCCTCGAAATTCGTAGCACTAGCAGTAGGGATTCTCCCCAGTGAGCAAGCCTTATTAGATCGCTCACCATTTGGTTTGGGGGAATCCATCTGGTTAAGGGTCCAGCTACCATGTGTGTGGCTGTTTAAATATTTTACTGGTTATGGCGCGGTTCACCGTTTATGTATTTTATATTTTATTATGAGATGCAACTGCCCTAATTAAATGCATACAATTGACAGGCAACATACACACTAGCGATGCGCGGGTTCTTACCTCTTGTCTTATTGTTCATGCCTTATAAATTACTATTTATTCATATTCTAAATTAATCTAATCTAGCTATTCTATCCTATCATATCCCTATAAGGAGCAAGTTTGAATTAAGAGTAATAAACTAGAAAAGTTCATAAAAGTCTCACAAATAGTTGTTTCAGCATATTAATCACTCTTGGATGGACAATCTACTCGAGCGGACACGAGCTGGATCTCCCTAGCTCAATGTGAGTCTAGAACAAACAGTACAAACTATAAACTACTTTCCTAGATCTAATTAAGGATCGAGTCACTAGATGTCTTACCTTAAACTTGTAGTCCTTTCTCCTAGATGTTGCTCAATGCTTTGCGGTCATCAGATCTCAGCTACAAGACTTGTCAAGATACACAGAACAATGCAAACAAGTAAAGAGCATCTATACAATAATAGATCTAAGTAAAAAGTTAAGCAGGTAAACTACGCAATATTATCAATCACAACAATATTGGTGGAAAGCATTTATATTACTGTAAATATAGGGAAAGTACATAGAATAATGATTACAACCTAGGCTTATTGTAGCAATCCTTCTCCATCCAAGCCAAGTGCCATATCCTCCCAAGGAAGTGTGAATCTCTCAATGGATGAGTTAGAGATCTCTCAATGATTATTTCACCAGCATGTAGACACTATAGACCTCCTCCCCCTTAGAGAGGGGTAGAGCTTCACTTATATAGGACTAAGTGGACAGGGTATGGATAGAATAGGTTGAGATATGGTAGGAGAGAGATAGGGGATCCTCCCAAGAGGTCAGGGATAAGGATCCAAGTTAGCAAGCTTCGAGAATGGGCTCGAAGAAGCTATTTTTTCCTATTAACTGACATCATCGCACCTTGCAAGAGAGCAAGATGCGACGTCATAGGTTGATTGAGTGCAGCCTGCGACGACCTCTCAAAACCTAGCATGAATGCAGTGGTATCCCTTCCAGGTTAATGACTTAGCGAATGGAACTTCAGGGATATTTACACTGAATACCATGATGGTAGGATTTAAGGTGTAACAGAATGCCCCCCAAAGCATGAAGCTGTTTGAATTTTGGATAGGTAAACTGCTTTGCCAGAAGAAATGGCAATGGCTTGTCGGACAAAGGACATTGCTGCAGTACAATTGACTCTGAGTATAGAATCTCATATGACATACAACATGGATTCTGACCAATACAATACAGATCCATGGTATTAATGACCGACTGAACACAATCATGGCTACTAGACACAAGTGTAGATCCATGATGAGATGATAACACAGACATGACCAATACAAATATGGATCCATGTAATATGATTCAATACAATCTCCATCACAACCTGGGTAAAATATGACTCCCCAAGGTCTTCAAGCTGAACCCACAATGATACGAATCTATCCATGTGATTACAAATGTCTTGACATCGAACATGGTAGAAATCACTTGATTACCGGTCATTGATGTATACCGTTAACAAGTGCGAGGGAAATCACCATTAATGTCAATGATCCCCAAGGTATCACAGTACATATCATCAAGCGTGAATAAATGAGTTGAAGTCGAACGTGAGATGAAATCTTTCAATCAAGAGTCAATGATGCAAACTCATGTCGAAAGCGAGGTAACCTGCCATTGAGGCATGCAGGTCCAAGGTACTTGGTTGGTTTCTAGATTTGGTCCTCGGATGTTGTGTTATAGTTGACAAGGATGAATCCGTCGAAGAGGGCCATGATGAATACCCCATCATCGACATGAAACACAAAAAAGGATGTGTAGAGCTGATCAGATGATATAGTACCATGCAAGACTGAATCAGAGTAGACGGTCATGATGGAAGGTGTACTGACTGCAGATAATGCATAGTGAGAGTATTCTTGAACATGGGCATGGCATGCCTTGGCAGTATTGACTCGATGAGTTATGGTACCAACTCCTAATGCAACTGATGATGGAAGCGTTCTTTGAATGACTCAAAGGAGTAACAAGACTTGGGAAACAGATGAAACTCGAGGATAAA
Source organism: Larix kaempferi (assembly GCA_027924585.1). NCBI lineage: Eukaryota > Viridiplantae > Streptophyta > Pinopsida > Pinales > Pinaceae > Larix > Larix kaempferi. The sequence continues at coordinate 3,062,267 of BSBM01000721.1, read as the reverse complement.
CGGATGATCAAAGTGCAGTATGCAAATGCAAATGAGTGCCATGTTCAAGAAATGACTAGGTACTGCCACTAATAAGGGGTGTAACATAAAAGCTTTCCTTTTTCCCCATCATGAATGATGAGTGCCTCATGTGTTTTTTATGAGCTTGATGAGGTTAACCAGATGCTCGGTATAGATCATCTCATAAATTATTCCAACCCCAAATTTTTTCCGAACCTGGGATAGGAGGGGTTCGTCCCATGGCGGGCCCTTTAATGTGAAAATTTAACGAGTCCATAGAAGGTAAACTTGATTGTCATTTCATGTTTAGAGAGTCTGAAAAGAACTAAAGAAGACTCTAATGGTCCTTTTTCCTAAAGTTAGCCTCATTGCCCAAAAAAGGGTAAAACAACATGGGAGAGGACTCTTCCAGTCATGATTTGCTGGAGTATACCTTTTTTGTAAGTAGTGCCTCCTAGTCTGAAAAAGGGGTAAACTATCACTGGGAAGATGACCATTCAAATTCTTTAACAAGTGTGAATGCGACAAGTTCACTTGGAAATATTTTCGTATTTTGAGAACCTAAAAAAAGCTTAAAGATAGACTCTGGGGGGGTTCCTTTTTCGTAGGAGTTTAATGAACCCGAAAAAGTGATAAATTGTAACTCGGTAACTTATTCTCATGGTTTCAAGAGCACGAGAAAGAACAAAGAGTAAGCTCATTATCATTAAATGATTACAATCTAATGAATCAAAAGATAACGAAAAAATACAAAAGAGGTTTTCATACTTGAGATGATCATTCCAATGCGAGAGCGGCATAAAAAGACACTTAATGAGTCATGTACACTTGAAAACTAGGTCAAATGGTCAACCAAGCATTCAAATGCAATAAAAAATGATTTAAACTATAGCAAATGACCTAAAGGCATCAAAATATTTGAAAAAAGAATATTCCTTTAATCTATAAATAGAAAAATGGGCCAAAGAGAGTCACCATTGTTTCATTTGCCAAATTTGGGAGGAGAAGTGCCATTTGGAGCCAAAACTTCTCTTGTCAATTCTGGGAGCTACGAGCAACCATTTCACCCATCATCTAGAGCAGGTAACTCTAAACTTCATCCAGCATAAATGTAGTGGTTTACATTTTTTATTTTTGTTCATTTTTTTGGGTTTTGAGTGGATTTGTGGATGGATATTGCGTCCTCGAGTCATCTCAGGTGGCCTTTACAGGAACTGCGACGAACCTAGGTCGTCGCAAATCCCTCAAAGGTGGACTATGATGACGTCACACTGTCATAATTGACGGGGTGCGACAGCGAAAACATCCATCCCAGCCATCAAACCAAGCCCAAAAAATGACCTTTCAGTGGTTGAAGTGAGTATTAACAGTGTTTAAACTCTCCTTTTGACAGGTTACAAGCAGCCAAAATGGTATTGGAGTGGCGAGAACGAGAGCATGAGGTAGATGATATGCAAATTGAAAACGATCCATTGTGTGTGACGACGCTGAGGAACTGTGGTCTTTTAAAGTTCTTAGAGATCCAAGGCATGAGAACCCAAATCCCCCGGTTGATGCATATGCTCAGATGTTAGGATACGACTCAACAATATTTTCTGATTGGTGAGCATGTGCTTACTATATATGTCAAGGACATCTACTTTTTGACTGGATTGTCCTGGAGGGGGGACAATGTGCTTCTTACTGGATCATGGGGAAGTGATCGAACCATGGAGGACATGATCCTACAGCAATGCACTCCTGATGCTCGTGCTTCTAGTGGGAAGATTCCCATAAAGGATGCGGGAGCGTCCATTGCGTGCCATTCTCTTCACCATTACAAGGATAGCAGGGAGTCAGGCTCCTCACTTGGCTACTCGGTATCAGAGTTTATATGCAGAGAACTGCATGTATCCAAAGATCTTCAACTAGTTCGAAGGACTCCTCGCGAACATTCAAGCTCAGCTGACCAAGTGTCGGCGAGGATAGCTCAAACAGTTCGGCTACATATCGATGGTGATCTCGTTCTTATTCGAGCGAGTTCCCCTTCTGTGCCTGTAGGTGCCATTAGATGACAGGGATCCTAGGGATCCTGACATGGATGGATGGACATATGTGATGGCCCAACATGGTGGGGGCCCCATCATCTCATATGGTGTTGAGTTCTTCAACTAGAAAGATGGAAAGTTACTTATGGTAGAGGATTACCCGTACAGTGGTACGGACTACCGAGATGACCCAGACTTGGTACTACCTAAGGGAGCAGCATGGGGAGACATAGGTAAGAATGATAACCCTTGTACTTTTAAGTTTTTTGTATTTATGATTTTTTTTGTTATAGTGCTTACAAGTTAACAACATGTGTGTGCAGATGTGGGCCCCGTATGACTAGTGGGAGTCTCTCTTCTTGCAAGGAGAGAGAGAGAGGAGAGGGAGAAGTCATGGCTCCAGCCGTACATGCTTCCATCACAGAGATGGATGGAGTCTACGCGAACCTGAGTGGGTTAAAGTTAGACATTCCCGAGCCAACGGTAGATGAGGTACCATGGCCCATGCAGGTGTATACGGTTGGAGCATCTGCACGCTTCAGTGCACTGCTTTGCAGGGTTGCGAGAGTAGTTGATAGTTTCCACACTCAGCAGGATAGAGCTATTAGACCTAGGGTTGTACGTGCTAGGCTCTAGGCCTGATATTGCTATCATGTACTAAGAGATTAGAGGCCTCATATTTTTTGTACTTACTGAAAGCTACGAGGCTTCAGATTTTGTAGAGACTCACTGAAAGCCATTGTGCTTCAGATTTTGTACCAGCACTACTTTTTATGATGATATATATACAAACATTCCAGAGGTTTATACATTATGTGTTTTAAAAGGATGAATTGTGTGATCTTGTTTATATGTTTTCTTATAGAATGATTTATTTACATGTTATGTCTACTTTTAACAATTCATAAATATGCTTATGAGTGTGAAATGTACCAATCTAAGATGAAGTTGGCCATAGAGTTGGAAACTGTGTTCATATCTCATGGAATGTGCAAGTACTAAATAGACTTGAAGGACCTTTCGAGAAGATGAAATCGTCTATAGAGAAAGAGTGAGGTAGGATCGCGAATGGCGTAGACTCGGTTAAGATGAGAGACCACTAGTTGAGAATCCAAGTGGATGACAACATGGTCCATACCCAAAGAAATAGCGTCAATTAGGGTCCCAATGACTGCTTGATATTCCGCAGCATTGTTGGTCGCAAAACCTAGACACATTCCCTCTGAGCTGATGAGCTCTCTAGTAGGTGAATAGAGTTCCTAGGCTGTCGAAGCAAGGTTACGGGTATGCCAGATGGCGCCGTCCGTGAATCCATAGCATGTTGACATCTACACATGCAGACAGAACATGGTATAAGAAATGAAACAAGACCTAAACATACAAAAATCAAAGCGTCACACCACACAAAAAACAAACACATGCCATGTACAATATATACAAAATTACTTATGCGTGAAAGAATCGGGCATAGTACCTCTTCAGGTAGAGCCCATTGCAAGGCTCACCCAAAGATATCCCATCGTAGTCTTCAAGCTCATAAGCTCCATTCTCTAATATGCATTTCACTATGTAAGGTCCATGCCACATGGAGTCAAACTTTCCTGCCCCCAGCTTATCATGTTTTTGGTTGTATGTGAGGACCAAATCTCCCTCGCTGTATGTGCGAGGTTGTATCGACTTGTCATACTGCACTTTGATGCATTTCTTATGAGCTTCGTTGGCAAGAGCGTCATCTCAGTGAGTCTTTTCGAGCTTAGCTAGGTAGAGGGAGCATTCTTCCTCGGTAGTAGTGTTTGGGAGAAGTTCGATTGCGAGCTTGAGGGATGGAACCTCGCACTCAATAGGAAGGACCGCCTCCAATCCATGCACTAGTTGGAAGGGAGTAAATCCAGTGGTGGTTTTAACGGAGGTTCGATAATCCCACTGTGCAGAGAAGAGCATGTTATGCCAATTGGCCTTGTGCGTACCCACCATACCTTGGACCATAGTTTTCAAGACCTTGTTAATGGCCTCAACTTGTCCATTTGATTGTGGGTAGTATGGTGTTGAGTTTTCATGGCGAAAACCCAATCTATTGCTCAACTTGTCAACCATATGGTTCATAAAGTGAGAACCATGGTTAGTAACTATCACTTGAGGAAATCCAAATCGCGTTATTACATGATTAAACATGAAGAGTGTGGCGGTCTTTCCATTGTTCGTGTTATATAGGCATTGCCTTGGCCCACTTCGTAAAATATTCCATAGCTACAATGATGTAACTATGCCCCCCGACTGAGGTAGACTTGCAATGCATGAAATCGATGCCCCATTTAGAAAAGGGGCCAACGGCAATAACCAGGCATAATGGGGCGGGATGGGTGCGCTTTTTCATATGAAAATGTTGACATGGAGAAATTTTTTCTATGTCCTCAATACAATCTTTGAAGATAGACAGCCAATAATATCCAGCGCGAAGAATCTTCTGGGCTGTAGCCATCCCATAGAGGTGACCGCCACATGCCCCAGCATGATAGTCATTCAGGATGTGTTCAGCCTCGTCATGAGTCAGACAACGTCAAAGAATAGAGTTGATAACACGACGATACAAAGAATCACCAATGATTAGGTAATACTTTGCATGGTGGCATATGCGATGATGGTCGTCATGAGACAATTCGGGGATGAAACGTTGGGTTTGGAGATACAATGTGATATCGCCATACCACGGATCAGACATACTAATAAGAAACAATTACTCATCCGGAAAAGATTCATTGGGATCAGATTCTACATCGGTACGGGGGAGGTCGCAAATGAGCTCAGCAAACACCAAAGACTTTTTTGACTTGTTTTTTTTGAAAAGAATATCAAATTCTTGCAGTATCACGATCCAGTGTGAATACTTGTGCCCAAGTACTTGAAGAGTCAGAACGTGGTACATGGGGTTCGAATCAACGATGATGGTGGTGGTGCAAAGCAAAATGTAATGTTGAAACTTCTGCATAGCAATAACTGCCACGAGAGCGAGTTTCTCAGCATGTGAATAGCGAGTTTCAGTGTCAATGAGACCTTTACTGGCATAGTATATCACATGTTCTCGGGCATTCTGGTCTTTCTGCACCAAAACCATGGTGATAGTGGTGTCGGAAGTGGCGAGATATAAAATGTAATCTCGATAGTAATTCGGTTGTTGGATCACAGGGGCATGCGTAATAGCATGTTTCAAACTATCAAAATATTGTTGAGCTTGGTCATCCCAGATGAACGGGGTGTCCTTTTTCATCAATCTCATGTAACCCTACTTCTTTTGCCCGAAATTACAAATGAAGCGTCGTAAATAAGTTGCTCTTCCTTGCAAACTCTGAAGTTCCATAATGTTGGTTGGAGGTGGAAGGGCGACGATGCCTTCCACCTTCGAGGGATCAATACGGATCCCATATTTTGAGACAATAAAGCCTAAGAGGCATCTGGACTTGACACAAAAAATACACTTGTGAGGATTCAGACGGAAACTGTACCACCTACATCTGAGGAAAATGGTCGTCAGATGATCTAAGTGGAACTCGCGCTGCTTTGAGTGGGCAAGGAGGTCATCCAAGTAGGGTTCCACAAAGTCCTTCACATCATGGAATGCATATGACATGGCCCACTGGAATGTAGCACCAACATTTTTAAGGCCAAAAGGAAGTTTACAATATGAAAACATTCCCCAAGGACAGATGAATGCATTCTTGTGTTACTCGGCGGGGTGGATATCAATTTGGTTGTATCCAAAAAAGCCATCCATAAATGAAAAAATGACACTTCCAGTACAATTGTCGATAATCTGGTCCATAAAAGGAGTTGGGTAGTTTTCCTTGGGACAAGCTTTGTGAGATCCCGATAATCGACATAGACACGGATGGTTCCCTGCTTTTTATTAACACGGATGATGTTTGAGACTCATTATGTCAATAGGACAGGATAGATGAATCCAGCCTTCAAGAGTTTCTCAATCTCTGCCTTTATTTCCACAGTCTTTCGAGGGTGTACCGGTCACAACTCTTGGTGGACGGGTTTGACATCGAGATAGGTTTTAATTTCATTTAAAACAAAGGAGGGGTCTATCCCAGGAATCTCCTCATAGGTCCAAGCGAACATGTCTCAGAATCACTTGAATAAGGTCGTGGCAGCAATGACTTCTTTAGGGGAACACTTCTGGCCTAACTGAATGTGTTCCACTACACTAGCAGTAACCAAAATGTCTATCAAAGTAGTAGTCTCAATGTTGGATAAGTTTCCTTCAGAGTCTATTCGACACGTGAGTATCGAGGACTGAGAGCCAGAGTAGAAATTTGGTGGTGTGAATGATGTTCTCCACAATATCCAAGAAAGGAAATAAAGACGAGTGATGCTGGAGGTCTTCCCACGGAGGATCATCTGTGCTCATGATTTCCATAATGGACTCGTCAAAATGAAAAGTCCATAGCAGAGGATCGGATGGTGCCCGTTGTAGAGAACAGGAGGTGGAGGCCACATCTAAGTGGTCCTCCGGTGCTGATTGGATAGCCTCGTACATGAGTTCAGCGGGTGACAGAGGCATGGTGTCTCCAATCAGATGTGTGGTGGCTTCATCAGGTACAAGCCATGAATCAATGGAGTTAGGGATAGATGAAATCTGTGAGGATATCATGTTCACCATGGCAACATGGTTTGGGGGATATGAAGTAGAAAAAATGCCCATAAGGGATGAATCCTTAAGGAGGCCAACCCCCACACTCTCATACTTTTGCGAACATTTTCAAATCAAAGGAAAGTTATTTCCTGGGTGAGTAGTGGTGTTAGGTGTGCATAAATCCAGTTGGTCGATTGTGACAATTCGACCTTGATGGGGGAATTATACTATGCAGAAGATAGATGATGCGACCACAGTCATGGCATAAAACTAGTTACGACCAAGCAGAATGTTATAATATATAGGGGGCAATGACCACTTCCACATTAAGGGTTGTAGTATTTCCTCCCAGCTCAACTAGTAAAGCTTGTAACATCCCATGAGGTTGAAAGCCACGTACATTGAAGGCACTCAAAGTGGTAGGAGAATGGTTCAACTCGGGAGAGTCGATGGCTCTCCAACATGCGATCGACATGACTGACGTAAAGGCACCTTCGTCCAAAACGGTATGATGGATTATCTTCCCAGCAATATTTGTGGCAACTTGAAATTCCAATTGATGGGAGAGCCTCGACTTGAAGTGTTCTAGCTAGAACATAATGGTATTCGATGAATCTAGGTTGACTGCACCGATAGCATCGAGGAGAGTCTTGCGTTGATTCAGACATTTTTGCAAGACCTAGAGCCTCAACATAGCACAAGGAGCTTGTGCTAGGTCATCTACAATGTTGTAGTTTTGAGCAGCTCGAGCATTAGGATTGAAAACCAATTTTCTAATCGTGCTCTTGGGTGGACGCAACACTGACTAAAATGAGGGCTTCTCAATGGTGAGAGGAGCAGCCGGTATGGTGACGTCAAGCATCGAAGTGGAATATTTTTCAGTATTTCTTCCAACGGGTTCCTCGGCCGGAACAATGTCATATGAATGAGAATGGGTGTTCAAGTTGATAGTTTTGCTATGCAACATGAGAACATGTGCGGTGGTGGATGCTTCTCCTTGGGAATAAGAAGTGTGAGCGATCGACTACTGATTTTGAGTAGGGAAGGGATCATTGAGAACTGCGGGTGTTGGTTTTCCCTTTAGAAACTTTTGAACTTCGTCTCTATGGGGGCACTCTTTAGAAAAGTGATCGTCACCACACAGTAGGCTAGGCTACTTCAACTTCCTTTTTTGTTTGGTATCATCAGGGGTGCTCTTTTGTTCCTGCTGGGTGGAAGATTTCTTAGGTTTCCCTTTGTTCTTTTTCTTACCACCAGACTTTTGAGGTGAAGCTGATAAAATGAAATTCATCTCTTCGGTGACAGCAGGAGTGGATGATTTGGTGGTGCTGTGGCCAACCTGCGTTAGTGATGGGGAAGAACCCCGAGGGTTTGACGACCCAACAGTTTGAGAGGAAGGTTGGGTGTGAAGGGATCCAATGATGCCATCAGCTTGGGGTCCCTTGGGTAATTTTGTGGGGTCATAATTGTTGCAAGGTGCATCAAGAAGAATCTCAAACAATGTGCCAGATTGAGCATAGACTAGGTCTAACAAATGGGCACGAGCGATGGCTTGTTCTTCAGTGACAGTGCCACCCATTGCAACATCTCATGCTATGGTAGGCATGAGAGACTTGGTAAACCAGTCTGCTAGGATTTGATCTAGATAGGATCCTTAATAAGATATCGTCTCCTTCGCCACTCATGTATATGGTCCGATATATGAGTAGCAGTATTCTGACGGAGCGAGGTTAAAATCTCTATACCAATTTCGTACCGTATAGGAAGCTGGAAGTAAGTCAAAAAGTTCATAGCAAGAGACCCAAAATCAAGACAAGAATGGGGTGGTAGTTCGATATACCACTTGGCAGCCGAACGGGTGAGAGCCCTTTGAAACAATCTAAGATGAATCGATTCGTCCATCAAGGAGTTGGATGAACACCATAAGTGGTATGTCATCACGTGATTTTTAGGATCCTCACCCGGCTTACCATCAAATTTTAGGATATTTGATGTAAGTTTCATAGAAATGGGTGGCCAACTAGTTTCGTCGTAGATGGGGTAGTTGGTCAAGCGGGACAAGTCAGGTAGGCCCAAAGTAGCCAAAAAGGGCAGCTGCAGATTAGGCTACTTGTACTGATAGTATGGATAAGACGTGTAAGGACTTGTGTGACCATGTATTGACTGACCATAGGGTGTTCTAGGAGAAAAATAGCCATAGGGGTACGCGTCACCTAGACCAAATGTAGGTTCGTCGCCATAGTGAGGTGGTCCATTACCATAATAAGGTGGCCCATTACCATAATAAGGTGGCCCATTACCATAAGGTGGGGGCCCAGCTTCACCACTGGGAGGGGGTCGATCGTCCCCAAATGGTGGGGATCCACCACCACCGCCAGGGTAGGATGGACCACCACCGCCTCCGTCGAGAGGAGGTGGTGGTCCACTACCACCTCCATAATAGGCTGGGCCTCCACCACCTCCACCGGGAGGGGGTGGTGGGCCTCTGCTGCTGTCAAAAGGGTAAGAGACTGCTCTTCCACCTCCACCATAGTAGGGTGGTGGTCCACCACCACCGCCACCAGGATGAGAAGGTCCTCCACCACAACCATCGAGAGGGGGTGGTGCTCCTCTACTGCCACCGGGATGAGATGGTCCTCGCCGACCACTACCGACAGGGGGTGGTACTCCACCACCTCCACTGAGAGGGGGTGGGCCATGATGACCGAAATGAGGTGGTCCTCTACCATAATGTAGAGGCTTGCGTCCTCCAGAGTTATGTGGGGGCCCTCCGCCTCCAATGGGAGGTGGGGGTGGACTAAACGAGGGTGGAGGGACTGTAAGTGGGGGTCCATGTTGTAGAACATTTTGTTGTCCCCATAGAGTGTAAGGATTTCCAGGGTAGGGTACCCCATAGAGTGCATTTCCGGGAGTGAGTTTACCCAGCACAAGGTTAAGGTGACCTAGATACGCTTGACTTGATGGAGGTTGAATTACGTTGGACGGTCCCCCAACATGGGATAGTCCCGTCATGGAAGGTCTGGGAGGTTAGGAATCTACAATGGAAGGTCCGATGGGAACTCCTGTTACAGTATTATGGTTAAGAGACGGGGGTTTCCCCCTAGCAACAACTTACTAACCACTATGTAAAGGTTGACCCAACACTGGTTGTTGGTTATTGACTGTAGGATTAACATTACTCGTAAGGAAGGTAGGGGGTAAAGTGTATCCTCCCCTCGAAGTTTGAGGTGTGGGAGGTGGAGGTAACATAACCGTCGTGACCACAGGTGTGTTGGACTGTTGTTGTTCAATAGGTTGGGTCACTAGAGGTACTGAACTAGTCTCCTGTCTAGGGGACGTATGTGCAGGAATGGATGGTTGACCAGCTTTAGTCATGGTCATGTGTTGCGTGGATGATTCTGGTGACTCAAAAGATAAAGAGAGACATGGGATTGGTCGATCGTTGATACTTAGTTGAAATTTTTGACTTCGAAATTCCTCACGCATAGCACATAAACGAGCCAATTTCTCACGATAGAGTGCTAAGTGGTCGTTGGTACTAGTCCAACTTGGTGGGGATGCAATGGAAAAATAGGCCATTGGGTGGCCTGTAGAAGATGTCCAATAAGTTGTTCAAGGACCAGCAGCTGCTGTAGGGTCATCCTGGGGTTGATTTATCCATTCCAACGATCCAGGATCTCCCTGTGCAATGGGAGGTAAGTATTTTCAAGTGGGGATTTGTGCTTCTTCACCCTACGGGGGATGAGGGGCAGGTGAATCTGGAGGAGTATGAGGAAACAAAAGTCCTCCAACATTCAAAGTGAGGTTTTCCACTTCATGTGACCCGACCCTAGCTTTTGGATCCATTCTTACCCTCGAAATTACCTCCTGGTTAAGGGGATATTCGGGTGGCAAATTCTTAATCGTGTAAGACCTTCTCCAAGGAAAGTCAACCAGTGTGACTGAAACAAAGAGTTTCTCCTAAGGCAAGATACAAAAAAGAAAAGCAGATCAGACAAAACCCTACACAAACTAAGCCCACAAGCAAACTTATGTTATAAGAGTGGACTCACAGGACTGGAACCTCACAGGATTGTCAAGGCTTCGCAAATCACTATATACCACAGGGTCCAATAGTAAAACGTGACAAGGAGTTGGGACCGTACCCTTGCCTGAATACCCAATTACCTAGACGGTACGTGCCCAGTAATCTCCCTGAGTGTTGTTCTCAGTGTATTGCTCTGCCAAGATGGCCAAAAGGTTAACTTAGTTGGTTTTAGGAATCCTAAGGGTGTCTCCCGATATACGCAAGGTGCGTGGGAGCTCAAATCTGTAGTGGTGATGTCTAATGCACAACCGTTCGACAAGAGATCTTCCGATATACTATCGAGTACGTGAAACACCTTTATATATATGCCAAGTATGTGTGGTACTCGGTGGGTACGTGAAAGATCTCGATATACCAATAAGTACATGGAAGACTACAATACCCCCGGGAGACAAAGCTGGAAAATAACAACAACTATCATGCTTAACGACTCTGAAACACGTCTCTAACTTACACACAAGTTACTAAAATTTTTACCTTAGTTCTACCATTAATTTTATCTGGACGGTTAGGTGAATGCATGAGGTGAGTACATAATCGTAAACATAATGCAGGCCCTAACTACATGCAAAAAGTATGATTTTCTTTCGGTGAACTCTATGTATGGGAAGGAGAAAATTTATTTTCTTTCCAACAATTTTACGAAAATAATGCAATGCAACACAATTCCAAATCTACGAAAAATGATAATGAATCATTCTTTTCCTCTTTAGCAAAACGCAAATTTTTTTAACACAACACTACTAAGCCAAATCAAAGCATGTTTTTTCTTTTTCTTTTGTCTTTCAAAATGAAAAATGATGCCAAGTAATGAAAAGAGAGAATTCCTAAGTAGAGTATGCAAGCTTTTCACTTTCACTATGATGGCCTAAAAGCATAAAAAACAAAAGATACAATGCAACTTTCCAAGCACGGAACTACTTTTGCAAAACTTGATATCTATTCAAATTTTTCAAGAACATGATTAACTCACAATTCATGAAAAACACAAATAATGCATTTTTCTTTCAACTTTTCCGAAAGATTTATAGATGAGACATTCCAATGCATGTATTGTTTTTCAAATGATCTTGAAAAATGATGGAAACAAAGTAATTTTGATGTTTCAATGGATGCATCAAAACAACAATTTGATAACACCAATGCTCTTAAACGTAAATATTGAACTAAAAAGATTACTTGCAGCACTCCAACAACTCATAAAATCTCAAGATAAAGCAAGCACTCAATTGACTGAAAATACAAACAAACACTCAAACTCCAACAGTAACAAGCAGCACTAAAGCAAGCAAAGTGTTACACCTAAAATACTACCATCCTGAGATTCAGTGTATACATCCCTAAAGTTTCATTAGCTAAGTCATTTACCTGGAATGGATATCATTACATTTTTGCTAGAATTTGAGAGGTCGTCACAGGATGCACTCATGCAACCTGTGACATCGCATCTTTCTCTATTGCAGGGTGCGACGAAGTCAGTTAATTGAAAAAAATAGGTCCTCCAAGCTCATTCTCGAAGCGTGCTGACTTGGATCCTTATCCCTGACCTCTTGGGAGAGTTGGCACTCAGTTCCTAACCTATTGGGAGGATCCCCTATCTCTCTCCTACCATATCTCAACCTACCTTATCCATACCCTATTCACTTAGTCCTATATAAGTGAAGCTCTACCCCTCTCCAAAGAGAGGAAGTCTATAGTGTCTACATGTTGGTGAAATCATCATTGAGAGATCTCTAATTCATCCATTGAGAGACTTATACTTCCTTGGGAGGATATGGCAATTGTCTTGGATGGAGAAGGGGTACTATGTTAAGCTTTGGTTGTAGTCATTCATACCTATGTACTTTCCCTATATTTACAGTAATATAAATGTTTTCCACCAATATTGTTTATGTGTGATGATATTGTGTAGTTTACCTGCTTAACTGTTTACTTAGATCTCTTATTGTATAGATGCTCTTTACTCGTTTGCATTATTCTATGTGCCTTGACAGGTCTTACAGCTGAGATCTGATGAACGCGAGGCATGGAGTAGCATCCAAGATAAAGGATTGCGAAGTTAAGGTAAGGCATCTAGTTACTTAATCCTTAATCAGATCTAGGAAAGTAGTTTGTAGTCTGTACTATTTGTTCTAGACTCACATTGAGCTAGGGAGATCCATCTCGCGTCCGCTCGAGTGGATTGTCCGTCAAACAAATATGGCGACCATGCTGGGGAAAGAACATTGCTTTGTAGTTGTCAATTTGAATGTCAGTTTCAGTTGATTTATTGTTACAAGCCATATCATTTTGTCATTTAACATCTTAAGTTGGTTTCACCATCAGATCTTCACTTTGAAGAGTTTGATTTCCTTCCTTTGAGTTTGTACTTCTCATTTACAGACCCTTTTATGCTCATTACCTAGAGAATTGGTTCATTTTTTAACTTAGATCTCTCCTGTCGCACCTGGTCAGTTTACCCAGAGTGACACTGTGTTGTTTTTTTATCTTTGTTCCTTGCCTGTTAGCCTATCATCGCAACTCTTCCATTGGTATTCTGCGACATTGTCGCACTCCCTGCATTGGTGAACTGCGACGTCACACTGTGTACAAGCACAGAGTGTGCCGATCAGCCAAATTTTCCATACACGCATGCCTTCTTCAGTTCTAATTTGAGTTTTGGTTTGTGTGCATACTCCCTGTGTACTATAAGATCTATTCAAAGATCCCATTTTTACTTTGTGTGTTGAGTTGTTTGGTTTTATTTGGAATTGTTTTGGGTTCCATCTTGGACAAGTCTGAGATTTGGTAGTGGTGGATGTTAAATTTTGAGCATTAATTCACAATACTCTAGGATATTTACTAAGAGAATAACATGTGCAGTATATCAATGCATATTAATCATAATAAGCATGTTAATCATCACAAGAAGCAAAAGCATGAGAGACAAGAGACACAGAGTTTCTATGGGGAAAACCCTAAGGTAAAAAACCCCACAACTTCCTCAGAGATAGAAAGAGCAATCACTCAACCAAAATACACAGAGATAGTCTCCTAGTAGCAGATGATCCTCCTCCTCACTAGTGTGCCACTTTTTGAGTGAAGGAAGAATGATTTTTCGAATGATCAAAATAGAGATCTCCCGATCTCTATTTATACTTGTCCTATTTTCCCAATAACCTTATGGGGCCGACTTGTCTAGCTGGGTACATCAACCATATAATATATAAAGCATGGCCGACTCCACACATGGTGGTCTAATAACCCATCAGCAAGTTAACATACTTGCGACACTTGTTAATACACATGACGACACTTCCGTATAGAGGAATGACACATCTCTATAGGAGTACAATAATATATAAATGAAATACATGGAAGAAATACATTCCAAAGTTACGTATACATCAACACTCCCTCTTAACTAGGAAGGTATTTCTTGACACAGATCAGCTAGTACAAGCCTTCTTCCTTGGATCATCGTCATCGATGCATCATCCTCGAACCATCGTCATCGTCATAGCTGCTGCTATCTCAATCAATCTTTGGATCTACTCATCATAGGAAGTTCTACAGAGCCAGTCCTTTTTCATACTAGATGTAGGCCCACCACCTCCAGGTCTTCATCATCACTGGACATATTGTGGAATCCTCAGGACTTATTACGTGAGTCAACAAAACCTCGAAAGAGCGTCCCAAGACTGATTATGAACACATAGCTCAACCTATCGGATCTCCTAGGACCTTTTACATGCTACTGCACAATCTGTCCACGGCCTCAAAGTATCACAAAGCACAACCCAGATGCACACACACAGCACTTACACTCACCGGCATGGGAGGACCAACCTACCACCATTCGTGAAAGGCTCACAATACTTAAATCAACGACCATGGGAGAACACATCTGCCACCATGTCAGAAAGGCTCTGCACTTACATCAACGCACATGCGAGAACACATCTACCACCATGTCAGAAAGGCTCTGCACTTACATCAACGTACATGGGATAACACATCTACCACCATGTCGGAAAGGCTCTGCACTTACATCAACACACATGGGAGAACACATCTACCACCATGTCGGAAAGGCTCTGCACTTACATCAACGCACATGGGAGAACACATCTACCACCATGTCGGAAAGGAACTGTGCATCTGTGTCTTCGAAACTCATCACACATAATCCGACTGATTACGTAATGTATCCACCTGATACATATGATCATCCTGATCATCATCATAGCATCATCCTGATGCATATCATCTAGATTATCATCCTGATACTCATCACTGCATAATCCTGATGCATATCTAGAGCAACATCCTAAAGCTCGTCATCCATGATCATCCTGATCATACAATGCATCTACCTGATGCATACCAAGTATCTACCTGATACATATCATCATACATGATCAACCTGATCATATAATGTATCCTCCTGATACATACACAGATACATGATCCACACAATGTATCCACCTGATATATATATCAACACACATGATCTACCTAATCATACATATTATCCACCTGATACATATACAGATACATGGTCCAAGCATCCAACATGATGCATATACATATAAATGATCCAACTGATCATATCTAGCATCTAACATGATGCATATACAAATACATATAAATGATCCAACTGATCATATCCAACATCCAACATGATGCGTACATATATACATATCAATGATCCAACTGATCATATCCAGCATCATCCTGATGCATACACAGAGCAGTAACTGCAGCATTGTCCTGATGCTCATCATCCAGCGCTTACATCCACAGCCATGTGAAGGATCCTCCTTCCACCATGCTTGGAATGGATTATGCAAATGTGTCCATCACTTCTTCCTTGAAGTGTCATCAATCTGAAGAACACCAAGCCTCTCTCTGAAGTACTCAAACTTCACTCTGGCTAGTGCTTTCATCAGTACATCTGCAATCTGCTCATCCGTTGCAACATACAGGAGCTTCACTGCTCCTCTCTGCACCATATCCTTGATATAGTGATATTTGATCTCTATGTGTTTCGACCTGTCTTGAAACATTGGCTTCTCAAATAGATTCACACAACTCTGGCTATCACAGAAGATACCAGTAGTATCCAACGGGACAATAACTCAGATAGTAGCTTTTGAAGCGATACTACCTCACAACTAGCCGAATAGGCTGCAACATACTCTGCCTCAACTGTACTCAGTGCTATGCAGGACTGCTTCCTGCTAAACCAAGAGATCACACCTAATCCCATATTGAAGCAGCACCTAGATGTGCTCTTCCTATCTACAGCACTGCCTGCCCAACCTGAATCAACATAACCCTACAGGTTAAACTTTTGATTCGCATCATACTTGAGCCCATAATCAACTATACCCTTCAGGTACCTTAGAATATGCTTTACAACAACCAGGTGAACACTCCTCAGATCTGTCAGGAACTGGCTCAATGTGTTCACCGCAAAGCAAATATCTGGTCTCATATTCATCAGGTACATCAAGGACCCAATCATCTAACGATACATAGAGACATCAACCGGTTCAAATGAAGCATCACACAGAAGCTTCAGGTTCAATGCCATAGGTGTGGCCATGGCTTTGCAATCCATCATCCCGAACCTCTTCAGGATATCTACAGTATACTTCCCTTGTCCAAGGAAGATCCCATCCGTACTCTGCCACACCTCCATACCTAGGAAATAGTGCATCATCCCTAAGTCCTTCATATCGAACTCAGCAGCAAGCTTCCTCTTTGTATCAACAATCAATCTGTCATCTCTTGTTACAAACAGGTCATCTACATACAGGAGTAGAATCACAGGATTTCCTTCTTCAACGTTGTCGTAGAGGTTGGAATCTGCTTTACTCTTGGTAAAGCCCAAACTAGATAGGAAACTGTCCATCCTACCATACCAAGTTCTGGGATCTTGCTTCAATCCATACAAGGCTTTCCTTAATCTACACACATATGACTCTCTGTCATGTGTTTCAAAACCGAGTGGCTGCTCCATGTATACTTCCTCTTCAAATACACCATTCAAGAAGGTAGTCTTGACATCCATTTGGTGTATCTTCCATTTCATTGCTGCAGCCAGGGAAAGTATTGTTCTAATGGAAGTGTACCCAGCTACAGGAGCAAAAGTTTCTTCATAATCTATTCTCTCTTTCTGAGAGAAGCGACAAGATACGAATCTTGCCTTGTATTTTTCTATGCTTCCATCTATAGCATGCTTGATTTTGTAGATCCATTTGGAAGTCACAACAGACTTCCCTTCAGGTCTTGGGACAACATCCCAAACATCGTTCTTCATTATTGATTGGTATTCCTCGACCATGGCATCCTTCCATTCTTTCTTTTCCGCTGCTTCGTAATTGGAAGGTTCTTTGTTCATGATATCACAGAGTAAAGCAACATAGCTGGTATGAGATCTACTTCTCTTCTTTGCTCTGTGTTCTTCTTCTTGAATGCCAAATCTTTCTGCATCTTGAATGAGCTCTCTAGCCCATTCAGGTTTCCTCTTATGAGAGTTGTCCTCACGTGGTGGATCTATAGGTTGTTACGGATCTTCAATTTCATGATCAACATCTGGAATTGCTTTAGTCATGATAGTGTCTTGAAATCTAGTTTCCTTAGGTTCTTCATAAACTTCAACAAGTGTCTTCCTTGATTTGATGAATTCTGAGTTTTCGTCAAATGTTACATCCCTGCTGACATCAATATTCTTGAACCCTGGAAGGTATATTCTGTAAGCCTTCGATCTTTCACTGTAACCCACAAAGATGCCCTTCTTTCCTGAAGGATCCAGCTTGGTCCTCTTCTCCTTTGGGACATGTGTATGTACCGGACAACCAAATATTCTGAGATCGCTGACTTCAGGTTTCTTACCAGAGAATATCTCTTCTGGTGTCTTGTTGTCCAATATTTTGTGGAGTGTTCTATTCTGCACATATACATCTGTCCTAGTTTCTTTTTCCTATTGTGGGGAAAATGCACCTGTAGTTCAGGGGAGAAACTACCAACTTACGGTGATAAAGATAGACTTACAAGCATTCTGCAAGTACAACAAGTAAATGAAGAGATTAATTAGGGTTTAGAGATGTAGACACCTTATTCAGAAGGTTGATCCTAACTTTTCCTCCCTCGCTCTTCAATGCTTATCCAGTGTCACAATGCCCATACATGCAAAACAACTTGATACCTTTCTCAAATACATTTGACTACATATATAATACTGATATCCATAATGGAAGAAGACATCAAACTACAATCAAACAGTAATCAAATCTAAGACACATTAATAGGTCATATTTGGAAAGAGAAGAACGTCTGATCTTTATTAATGAATGAAAGCAAGTACATACAGTTATACCTTCTTTCAAGCTTGGCACTTCACAAAACCTAGATTCAAGGTCTCCTACTTGCGTTCTCCAAGGATCCCAGCCTCTAAGCAACTGTGCTAGGGTTTATGAGAAACTGAGGCACAAGAGAGGGGGATGAGGGTCTCCATTCCTCCAACATAAATTTGTAATTGGGCTTGGTCCCCTCAAATGGCCCTTCTACCCTCCTTATATAGTTAGTGAGGAAGAGGAAAAGAAGTTATAACCACTCAAGAGGTTTCCCAACCAATTTAACTTACTCGAATTTTGAGATTTTAACCAAAACAGGGGTGTACTCTACTCTACTGTAGAAAAAGTAGCGTACATATGGAGTTGAGCGCTACTTTAATGAAGCAAAGTAGGGTACACACGCTACTATCATGCCTGTGTACTAGCACTCATGTTGAAAAATGGCCAAAAACAAGCTTTTCTGCTCATTTTCAGGAGATGGTTTGGTCTAGAAAAATGTTCCTAAGGGTCATACACATCAAATGGGTCAAGAATGAGGTAATTTCAACTATTTTTAGTGTCCCAAATGACTCCTCCATCCGCAAATGTCTTGTTGTGTGACTGAACTTGATCTTAAGAAGTGTCGTCATGTGACCAAGGGAAGCAAGTGTCATCACGGACGGAGAGGTGTCATTTCAAGCTATAACAGATGCCCCCTAATGTATGAGGTCAGAGGGAGTGCGTGAAATGATGGACGAAATACATTATACATAAAAAAGAGTTGAATCATGGAGGAACAAAGAAACCAAGAATCATAGGCTCAAATGAAGTACCTGAAAGCAAAGGCAATGTCAGACAAACTTATCCATGGGGTAACTATCCATGTTCAAATGGTGGAACATGACCTCCAAGAGGATACAATAATGATCCAAATACTGATGCATATATCATGGCCACTAGAATACATGCATGGATCCATGAGGAACATAAGTGTATACATAGCCACATAAATACAAGGTGGATCTATGTCAAAACTGGAGAACATAGCCATAGAGAACAAGCTAGATCTATGTCTCATCAAGAGATAAAAAGAGTGTGGATCAGTCTTACGCAACTTGGGCGATAACATAAATAAGGTGATGCTATCGAGGATCCCAAGGTCTTCATCCAAAAACAAGCCAAGGTACAAACCTATCCATGTGAATAAATGAGTTGATGTCGAACATGGGAGGTATCATTTGATTATTGGTCATTGATGTATACCGTTAACAAACACGAGGGTGTCCACCAATAATGAAAATGGAACCCAAGGTACCTAGTACATTCAAGCAAGTGCGAATAAGTGGTACTGCCGTCGAACACTTGAAAATCCATCGGATAGGAGACATTGATGTATTCCCATCTATCCAATAGTGAGGGAAACTGCCAATAATGACTGCAATCCACAAGGTACTAACCGAAACTCTAAACTTCATTCCCAGAGCACAATGATTTGAAGTCGATGGGAAGAAGTCCATTGGAAGGGAGGCCTTAATGCATCTTCCATCATCCAACACAAGGGACACTCAACAGGTATGAGTTGATTTGGAGTAGGACTGAACACATGATGAAACATACTGACACTAAGGAATGTCCGACACATGAGGTCAAGGCAACTACAGAATGGCCTACACAGGTGAACAGTGAGCATGACACAAGAGTGACCTAGGCAGCTTTGAACACAAAGAGACCATGATGCAAATCTACAATGTAGGAGACATTAACAGACTCTCCATATGATTGGAAGACTAACCAAACAAAGGAGTAAGAACTCTGAGATCAGTTTTACCCTAAGGCCAACACTAGAACCCAACTTGTTTGATAGACTCAAAACAGGTGCTTTGTTCAAGGAGATAGTTGACTTGCTGCCATCATATTGAAACATATTTTAACATTCTTCCCTTCCCTTTCCTTTTTCATTTTTTAACGAACTTGACCAAGAACTAAAGCATGCTCGATGGTATTCTCATATTTAAGGAGTCTGGAAAACCTAGAAGAAAACTCCATACACCTATACGTGGGTTTTATATCAAGCCCAGATTGGTCTATGCTCGATGGTGTTTTCTTGCTTATAGAGTTGAAAAACTTAAACAGTCCTCTATACACCTATCCGTGGATTTTATATCGATCCGGGATTGGTCTGTGCTCGGCGGTGTTTTCTTGTTTATAGAGTTGAAAAACTTAAACAGTCCTCTATCAACCATCTTGTGGATTTCACATCGAGCCCGAGTAGGTGAATGCTCTCTTGGTGTTTTCACATTTCAAGAGTTTGAAAACCCTAAAGACTACTCCAAAAGTCCTTTTTCGTAAAGTTAGTCTCCTTCCCCGAAAAAGTGTAAAATAATGGAAGAATAACTCTTCTAGCACATACCAAAGTATACCTAGAGTATACCTTTTCCATAAATTATCCACCAAGGCCTGGAAAAGGGGTAATTCTATACCTAAGTGGATGTCGGTTCAGTTATTTTAAAGAGCCCAAAAAGACAACTATGCTCGACAAACTTTTCCCATTTAAGGAGTCTGAAAAGGGCTTAAAAGAACTCCATAGGGATATTTTCCATAAAGGTTTAACGAGTCCGGAAAAGTAAACTCATGACCTCCTTACTGTTTTTAATGAGCTCAAAGGAGATATAGAAAATGCCCATAACTTCCTTACTGTTTTTAACGAGCTCGAAGTGAAGATGAAAGAAATGCTCATAGCCTCTTTACTATTTTTAATGAGCTCAAAGGAAAGGTGGAAGATTCCTCATAACCTACTTATTGTTTTTAATGAGCTCGAAGTGAAGGCAGAAGAATTCTCGTAACCTACTTATTGTTTTTAACGAGCTCGAAGTAAAAGAAGAATGCTCGCAACCTACTTACTGTTTTTAACGAGCTCGAAGTAAAAGAAGAATGCTCAAAACTTCCTTACCGTTTTTAACGAGCTCGAAGTAAAAGAAGAATTCTTGCAATGGGAGGAGACGAGTGTCAGGGACATGCAAAACTAGCTCCAAGCACATGGAACAAAGCTATGCCTAATGCAAGGAACATGAGCAATATAAGGACACTCAGTGTGGGTCTTCTCCAGGTAAAAGGTGTCAAATTGCGAAGGAAAAATGATACAAGGCTTAGTGAAAATGAGATCAGAGATGGAGGCTTATATAACGAGCTAAAAGCGTGGAAGCCGACTTCAGGCTCATTAGCGCAAGCGGGATCATAATAGATGCATATGCAACTTAAACACAAATATGGGAGCCTTATCAAGGATGGCCATAAATATATGAGGAAGAAAGATATGAGGCTTCTTCTCAAAGTCATGGTAAATCTAAAAAGGCTCCCAAGCCTATGAGAAAAACTCAGCATGGGCACCAGAATGGAATAAGGGTGCTGACTAAGGTGACCCATGTTAGGTAGGCTCTGTTGTCGGACTGGTGCACAATGCACAAAGAGATGGCTAACACACCAATATCCAACAGGTTCGACCCTATGGCGAATTCAGATGGAAAAAGGTTCAAATGCAACATAGCAGCAGGGAAGCCTAAACCTATATTCAAGGTTCCGAATATACCTGCCAAGGTCGCACAAGGTGTTAAAAGAGACCAATAAGCAAGTATAAATCTAGCTAAGAATCCTGTCTCCAAGAAACATCAGTACCAAGATCATATCTAAAACATATGTAAAGAAAGACCCGATACAAGTCACTGTGGTAGAAATACTTTCAACTTCACTATCATCAACAACAGGCATAAACAAGGGAGAGTTTTGAAATGAAGTCTCTATGGTACCCAAGCCCGAGGAGTTACAATCAACAAGATCAAATTTAGGATGAATATCAAAGTTGAAGGACATGATGGAATCTGCAGGAACAAATTCATCATCACGGGAATTGAAAATTCTAGAAGCATAATCAAACTCAGCAGGAACACCGATTTGCAGATCTATAGGAGAGTCCAAAGACTCAACAGTAGGAAGATCAGACTTTAATGTCAAACCGGGGCTGGACATGACTGCGACTGGATCAACATCCAAGTGAATGGAAGACTATACTATAGACTCTAGGAAAACTTCATCGTAAGGAAGCATATCATCCCAGATAGAATACATATCTAAATATTCAGATGGAGGTATCACTTGGTCAAAAGCTGGGACTAAGTCCCGAGAAGGTAAGCATGAACTCAAAGACTTCTTCTCAGTAGAAATTGAACTCAAGGAACAATATGCCACATAACTTTCATGTGACATAGTAGTGCCTAATGACGAGGGATCTGACTGGTCTATAGTTGGGTAATAAGGAGGATCAACGAATGGAAACTGGTCGATAGTGATGATGCTTTCGTTATGAGGGAAATGCATCACACGAAATAGCATAGACACCACAGCATGCATAGCATAAACATAATCACGCCCGAGGATCATATCAAAGTCCATAGGGTCCTTTAAAACCATAAAATCAACTAAGACTATTTTTGCACCCAAAGTAACATGTGCCTGACAGAGGAATCCGATCAGTTCACTAGGTCTTCTATCGAAGGTCAACGGCCAATTAGCAGATGGAATAACATTAGGGAAACCAAAATCTCTCCAAGCATAAGCAGATAAGATACTAATAGAATCTCCTTCATCAATAATGCATCGATCAACCATATGGTTCCCGATATCAACCTTTATCTAGAAAGGTGTCGAAGAAGGAAGACGAGGCTCGGATAGACTATTCCAATCAAAGGAAACAATCCTAGGGCCTTGTAGGGGTTCACATGGCACAGATGCAGTGCCCCCTTTTTCAGGAACATCCAAACTGGTAATGCAGAAGACTTCAGCAGTACGTGCATCAATCTCCGAAGGACTGATGGGATCGGTCGAAGATTGGATCGATTCGATCACTTCACTGTCCAAAGGAAGAGTGGGGTCGACCAAAGATTGCAATGGTTCAACCACTTTATCAACCAAAGGTTGATCTGACTGTAGGGAATCTATAGACAACTCAGGAATAGAGGTTCCTTCAGACATGGACCACACTCTTCGTGCCTCTGGAATGGCATGGCATTGGTGAGTAAGGTGATCTCCCTTACAAAGTTTACAAGGGAACTTTGGTTTCCGTCCTATAGGTCGAGACTCCTTTACAATGTCAGTACTCTCAGCATGACTAGCATTGGCTGCCAGCTTGCCCCCAGCATGACTTGCAGTGGCTGGTTGCTCAGAAGCAGAAGACTTTTCAACTAAGGACCACACTTTTTGCACTTCTGGAAGTACAGGGCACAAGTAAGTAAGGTGGTGTCCCTCGCAAAACTTACAAGGGAACTTAAGCTTCTGTTTGTTTGATTTCTCGACAATGTCAACTCCCTCAGCGTGACTTGCAGTGGCTGATCCGGTGTCTCCAGTATGACTCATAGGAACTGGTGACTTGTCATTAATATGACTAGCAGTGATCAATGACGTGTCCTCAACATGACTGATAGTGGTTGAAGACAAACTTTCAGTATGATTTTCAGTGACTAAAATTTTTCTCCCAGCATGACCTCCAGAGGCTAGGTAGGTTCCCCTTGCATGATTTGCAAAGGCAGGGTGCTTGCCCCCAGCATGACTTATAGAGGCTGGGTTGTTGCCTCCTTGTTTTGGCATCTTCTTCCCGTTCTTTCTCCGTCTATTCCTTTTAGACTGCTGGTTACTAGTATTGCTACTTTGGCTACATGAGGTAGAAGGAGGAGGAAAAGATGTTACTGGCAAAGAAGGCCCAAGGTTCTAATGCTCTTGATTTGAGGTGCTCACAAAAGAAACGTCAGGAGCATGCAAGGCATTCAGAGTGGAAAACAACCAAACCGACAGCCCAATAGTGAATCCAGGAAGATTCAGAGTAGCCATTAAGGGAGTACCAATGTTTCCAATGAATGGAACAACATAAGGATCCCCTGGAACAGGGGTACCTTGATTGGCACTTGCTGGAACGCTAGACATAGTTTTCTACTCAAATGAACAAGAAGTTCTCTAAGGCAAACTAAGACAAGTAGCACAAAGAGCACACCACTAAAAAAGGTCCTAGGTAAATCAAACCAAGCAAACAGATGCCTTTCGGAGAAGAGTCTAGAATGATGAGGGCCCAGAACAGATCAAGGAAGGATGAAGAATAGTTACTCGGGGTCCACAATACAATGACTAAGGGTGCAAGTGCTGGAATCACCCAACCGCCCTCCCGAAGACCTACAAGGGATTTCCTCCCATGTCTGTCCTAGGTATAGCAGATATACCCTCCGCTATCACCTGTGTATGAACCTATGGTCAGATACTAAGGATACCACCACACCGAAAACTCTTGGGGGAATAGTCGTTGGTCGAATCAGAAGGCGTGGGTAGGGTAACTGAGCCCAAAAATCAAAAGAGTCCCCAAATGCGATCCAATCCTTATATATGCTCGAAACGGAAAGTAGGAGGAGTATTCCCAATAATCTGATCTCACAAGACCTACTGCATAGATCCCAGGAAAGCTTTTAATGAAGTGGGTTTACCTGTGATAGTCAAACTATTATTTTTGCGTAATGTGTGATGTTGGGTGGTTTAAGGTGTTTTAAACCCAAGATCCTAACCAAGACTAGTTGGTGTAGTGTAACCTAGAAAAGAAAATGTTACTAGTACATTTTATTAGGGTTCATTTTAAAGGTTACTTGCTTACTCAAAAAGGTAGTGGGTGTTTGAGAGTTGTTATAGTAGAGATAGAGTACTGAAAATGAAATATTTACCACCAAACAAATCTTTTCTTTTCAATGCAAGTCTTAAAATTATGATCTAGAATGCATATGCAAATGCAATTTTAAATATTTTGAATGCAAAAAGGGTAAAATAAAGTCTAAATGTACAAAATTAAACTCAAAACCTAAGAATGCAACTACTCAAGCAAATAGGTATGTAAAAAAAAACTTGTTCTTTTTGATGCAAAGCACTCTAAAATCTTTTAAGCCACTTGCAAGGTACTCTATTCAGAAAACGAATCAAAATTCTTTATGCTTTTCAAAGGTAAGAAACAAAACTGAAACTACACTACTATCAAAACAAAAGCAAAGAACTTTCAGGTTCTCTTTATTGAAACAGTAAAAGCTACCAAATATGACTTTCAAATTCTTATTGATGTAAGCATGCCAAACATTGGGAAAAGAGTACAAAAGTTACTTTTAGACCCAAGCGAAGCAAATGACCTACGAAGAAGTATGGTTTGGTAAAGTTAGGTCTGCACATAACAATGCAAACAAGGTCTTGAACAACAGCCAAAACACTTGAGCTTTCACTACAAAAGAAAACTTAAAAGCATAAGGGAGGATAAAAAACCAGTCTAAAAGAGAAATTTCACTCAAATAGATACAAACAGGGTCAAGAAGACTTAAGAGGTTTCAAATCCAGTGGAAATGGGGCAAGCAGGTTCAGTCAGACTCAAATTAGGGTATAAAACACCAAACGGGTCCACAACCCCCCAACTTGGGTCAACAAGCCCCAAAATTTTTTGAACAAGCCGAAATTGATCAAAAGAGGTTCAAATAATGAATGTAGGATCAGTACAAGGATGGGAGACCACTTACAGGGGTCTAACACAGACCTAGGGTCATCAGGGACCACAAAAATGCAGCCAGAACCCCCAGATTTGGGTCCACAACCCAAAAAACTCAAAAAAATTTAAACCCTGATTTTAAGCGCTACTGTGTATGAAGGAGACTAGTGCCCAGCGCACTACTGTACTGCACAACATTAGCGTACAAGCTGAAAAAATTAAAAAAATGGGGTTAAAATCCCCAACACCTGGGTCCACAAGGGTTTGCAAGGGCCGGGAAGGGTCTGTAAAATCCCAGCAGGGTCAAACAGAGCCTACTAACTGTTTCTAATCAAGAAATTGAACAAAGAACTTCAAACAAAACTAAAGAAATGACCTTGCATACCCCTAAGCAGTTAGGCTTTCCCCAATGGAGTTGCCATTCTGTTGTGGGGAAAATGCACCTATAGTTCAGGGGAGAAACTACCAACTTATTGTGATAAAGATAGACTTACAAGCATTCTGCAAGTACAACAAGTAAATGAAGAGATTAGGGTTCAGACATGTAGACACCTTATTCAGAAGGTTGATCCTAGCTTTGCCTCGCTCGCTCTTCAATGCTTATCCAGTGTCGCAATTCCCAGACCTGCAAAACAACTTGATACCTTTCTCAAATACATTTGACTACATATATAACATTGATATCCATAATGGAAGAAGACATCAAACTACAATCAAACAGTAATCAAATCTAAGACACATTAATAGGTCATATTTGGAAAGAGAAGAACGTCTGATCTTTATTAATGAATGAAGGCAGGTACATACAGTTATACCTTCTTTCAAGCTTGGCACTTCACGAAACCTAGATTCAAGGTCTCCTGCTTCCGTTATCCAAGGATCCCATCCTCTAAGCAATTGTGCTAGGGTTTATGAGAAACTGAGGCACAAGAGAGGGGGATGAGGGTCTCCATTCCTCCAGCATAACTTTGTAATTGGGCTTGGTCCCCTCACATGGGCCTTCTACCCTCCTTATATAGTTAGTGAGGAAGAGGAAAATAAGTTATAACAACTCAAGAGGTTTCCCAACCAACTTAACTTACTCGAATTTTGAGATTTTAACCAAAACAAGGGTGTACTCTACTCTACAGTAGACAAAGTAGCATACATATGGAGTTGAGCGCTACTTTAATGAAGCAAAGTAGGGTACACACGCTACTATCATGGCTGTGTACCAACTCTCATGTTGAAAAATGGCCAAAAACAGGCTTTCCTGCTCATTTTCAGGAGATGATTTGGTCTGGAAAAATGTTCCTAAGGGTCATATACATCAAATGGGTCAAGAATGAGGTAATTTCAACCATTTTTAGTGTCCCAAATGACTCCTCCATCCACAAATGTCCTGTTGTGTGATTGAACTTGATCTCAAGAAGTGTAATCATGCGACCAAGGGAAGCAAGTGTCATCACGGACGGAGAGGTGTCATTTCAAGCTATAACTTCTGCCCATAGATGCATAGGTAGATCCTAGTCATGCATGATTTCCCTTGCTGCTTCCATGATTGTTCTATTCTTTCTTTCTGCAACTCCATTCTCTTCTGGATTGTAAGGAGCAGCCAACTCCCTCTTAATCCCTGAATCACTGCAAAGTTTCTTGAAGTCACCTGAAGTGAATTCTCCACCATTGTCGGATCTGAAAGTCTTGATTTTCTTATCAGTTTGATTCTCCATCAAGGTTTTGAATTCCTTGAGCTTATCAAATACTTCATCTTTGTTCTTCAAGAAGTAAACCCAAGTCTTCCCGGAGAAGTCATCAATGAAAGATACATAGTAAACATACCCACTGAGAGAATTGGATGACATCGAACCACATACATAGGAGTGGATGATTTCCAAGATACTTTTTGCCTTGCTTTCACTGCTTGGAAATTCCTTTGTTATTTTCTTTCCTTTTGCACATCCTTTGTAAACACCTTTGCTTGGTCTTGATTTCAGGAAGACCTTCTACAACCTTACTTGTAATTGGTAAAGCTCTATAGTGCATATGTGCAAGTCTTCTATGCCAAAGTTCACTTGGCTCCATGGAATCATGCACCATGGCATGTTCAGGTTGTTCCTTCAATTTATACAAACCTCGCTCTTGCTCTCTAATCACTACTGCATCATCAATAGTTTAACCCTTTGCCCACATTAGTACTTGGCCATCTACAAATGCAACCCTCATGCCTTTTGCATCCAATGTAGAGATGGAGAGTAGATTCTTCTTGAGCCCAGGTATATAAAGAACTTCTTTCATCTTCAAGGATTTTCTAGAATATAGGTTGTAGGAGGCTTCACCACTTCCTTTGCTGGGGTATTGATAGTCATCCCCAAGTTTCACTTTATTGGGTGATTCATGTTCAGATAGATTTACAAAAGATTCTTTAAACCCAGTCATCTGTTTAGAAGCCCCACTGTCAATAAGCCAATCATTACAACCATGAGAGATAGTACCTATGAGAGCAGAGGTCAGAACATACTCTTCTTCGCTTGATGAGTCATCATCGTCACTTTTTGCTCTAGCCTTCTTCTTGGGTGGTTCATCATCTTCAGCAGCATGAGCATGATATCTTTTCTTGCTGCCCTTCTTCTTCTTGATGTTGTTGTTCCTTTTGTTCTTGGGACATTCTGAAGAAAAATGAACCTTCTCATTACATGTGAAGCATCTGAGATCTTTCTTATCTTTATGTTGATGATAGTGTGAAGATTTCTTGGCATGAGAGTGCTCTCTCTTTGACCTTCCTTTCTTGGTGTGTACTATGAGATATTGATCTTCACTTCCCATGTTTTCATCTCAGGCCGCAAGCCTTGGTTCTTCTTGTGAACATTCTTCCCACAGTCTATTGAAGGAGATCAACTTCCTTCTTGCACAAATTCCTTGAATAAAGGAATCCCATGACCTGGGTAGGCCATTTAGAGTGGTCATGACAACTTCAACATTCTCCACCATTTCATCCACCACTTCTAGTTGTTCCTAAATCTGAGAGACCCTAGAAAAATAAGATTGAATGGTTTCTCCATTCTGAAACTTTACGCTTTTCAATTGGTTCTGCAAGGTCATCTTCCGATTTATGTTCTTCCCTTCAAATAGCTTGGTCAGAGAATCAAACATTTCTTTGGGTTTCTTTAGAGATGACACATGTGGGATGAGATGGTCCTTGATAGAATCAATAATGATTCTCTTTGCCTTGACCAAGTTCTTCTTATGCAATATCTTAGCCTCTTCATCCTCTGGGATAGGGATGTCTTCTTTTACATATGAGTCCAACTCATTCTCTTCCAGGATTAACCCAATCCTATACTTCCAGGCTTGGAAGTTATCAACCCCTTCAAGCTTATCCTCAAGCCTGGTGTGGTGATTCATCTTAAAGAGTACTTCAAATGGAAATAGAAAAGATTTAGGTCTTACCACTTGACTAACTAAAAACTGGATCTGGTCCCAGATTAGGGTTTGTCAGAAAAACCCTAAAAATTCAAAATATGAATTTCAACTTTCTGAAAGGGTAGAAATATGCGCCTTGATGAGCTAATCAACCTGGTGTATTCAGAATTTGAGATATGCAAAGCTTCACCCTTTAGAAATGCCTTTTTGTCTTTCCGGGTTCACTAAGGAGGACCCAGAATTAGGGTATGAGTTTCCTGGAGATCTACCCAGCCAAAAATCTCAATCCAAATCTCTAAACTTCAATTTTTGCAAGGAGCTTCCAGCTATGTCTTCAGATTCCAGAAATTCCTATGTTTGTGGAAACCCTCATTATTAGGGCCAAATTTGAAAATGCTCAGAATTGAATTTTGATTGGACAGATAGATTCTCCTTGATGAGTAGAGTCAATATAATATACTGCTTTTCTAAAATCTGTGGAGAGAAACCCAATAAACAAGAAACCCTTGGTTTCCGTCACTGAACAATGTCTTCTTCTCATGTTAGCTCTGATACCATGTTAAATTTTGAGCATTAATTCACAATACTCTAGGATCTTTACTGAGAGAATAACATGTACAGTATATAAATGCATATCAATCATAACAAGCATGTCAATCATCCTAAGAAGCAAAAGCATGAGAGACAAGAGACACGGAGTTTTTGTGGGGAAAACCCTAAGGTGAAAAACCCCACAACTTCCTCAGAGATAGAGAGAGAAATGGCTCAACCAAAGTACAACCAAAATACATAGAGATAGTCTCCTAGTAGCAAATGATCCTCCTCCTTACACAGTGCGCCACTTTCTGATTGAAGGAAGAATGATTTTTCGAATGATCAAAATAGAGATCTCCCGATCTCTATTTATACTTGTCCTATTTTCCCAATAACCTTATGGGGCCGACTTGTCTAGCTAAGTACATCAACCATATAATATATAAATCAGGGCCGACCCCACACATGGTGGTATAATAACCCATCAGCAAGTTAACATACTTGCGACACTTGTCAATACATAGGACGACACTTCCGTATAGAGGAATGACACATCTCTATAGGAGTACAATAATATATAAATGAAATACATGGATGAAATACATTTTGAGGTTACATATACATCAACAGTGGACACTTTTGTCTCCCCCACCTACATCCACTCACCCTTGCATTCCCTCCTATCCTCTCTGTATCTGATCATTGTATTAGATCGGTTTTCGGACCTCATTTGCATTCATTTTTTAGCTTTGCTTGCTTTTAGTGCTACTTGTTACTGTTTGAGTTTGAGTGTTTGTATGTATTTTCAGTCCATTGAGTGCTCATCTTTTCTTGATATTTTTTAAGTTATTAGAATGCTGCAAGTAATCTTTTCAGTTCAGTATTTATGTTTAAAAGCATTGTTGTTGTCAAATTGTTATTTTGATACATCCATTGAAAGATCAAAAGTACTTTATTTCCATCATTTTTCAAGACCATTTGAAGAATTGCACATGCATTGGAACATCTCATTTATAGATGTTTTGGAAAAGTTGAAAGAAAATTGCATTATTTTTGTTTTTCATGAACTATGAATTGCTCATTTTCTTGAAAAAATCGAATAGGCATCAAGTTTTGCAGAAGTAGTTCCATTCTTGGAAAAGTTAATTGTCTCTTTTGATTCTTATGCTTTTAGGCAATTATAGTGAAAGTGAAAAGCTTGCATACTTTACTTAGAAACTCTCTCTTTTCATCACTTAGCATCATTTTCATTTTGAAAAGATAAAAGAAAAAGAGAAACATGCTTTGATTTGGTTTATTAGTATTGTGTCTTTTATGTTTCGCTGAAAAAGAAAAGAATACTTCATAGTCATTTTTTGGTAGATTTGGGATTGTCTTGTATTGCATTGCTTTGGTGAAATTGTTGGAAAGAAAAAGAAAAATTTATCCTTCCCATACATAGAGTTCATTGAAAGAAAAATAAATTTTTGCATGTAGTTAGGGCATGCATTATGTTTACGATTATGTACTCACCTCATGCATTCACCTAACCGTCCAGATAAAATTAACGGTAAAACTATGGTAAAATTTTTAGCAACTTGTGTGTAAGTTAGAGACATGTTCCGGCGTCGTTAAGCATGGTAGCTGTCATTATTTTCTAGCACTGTATACCGTGGGTATTTTAGTCTTCCACGTACTTATCATTATATAGAGCTCCTTCACGTACCCACCAAGTCACCTTTAGTACTTGGCATATATCGAAGGGTGTATTGCATACTCGATAGTATATAGGAAGGTCTTTTGTCGAACGATTGTGCATTAGATAGCACCAGTATGCATTTGAGCTCCCACATACCTTGCATATATCGAGAGATACCCTTAGGATTCCTGAAACCAACTCAGTTAACCTTTTGGCCATCTTGGTGGCGCAATACACCGAGAACAACACTCGGGGAGCTACCACGCATGTACCATCCAGGTAATTGGGTATTCAGGCAAGGGTACGGTCCCAGTCCTCCTTATCGCGTTTTACTCTTGGACCCTGCGATATATTGCGAGTTACGAAGTCTTGACAATCCTATGAGGTTCCATACCATTGAATCCACTTTTATAACATAAGTTTGCTTGTGGACTTAGTTTGTGTAGGTTTTGTCTGGTCTGCTTTTCTTTCGTTTAGCTTGTCTTAGGAGAAAATTTTTGTTTTGGTCACTCTGGCTAACTTTCCTTGGAGAAGGTCTCGCAGGATTCAGAATTTGCTACCCGAATATCCCCTTAACTAGGAGGTAATTTTGAGGGTAAGAATGGATCTACAAGCGAGGGTCGGGTCACATGAAGTGGAAAACCCCACTTTGAATGTTGGAGGACTTTTGTTTCCTCATACTCATCCAGATTCACCGGCCTCTCATCCCCCATAGGGTGAAGAAGCATAAATATCCACTTCACAAGACTTACCTCCCGTTCCAGCGGTAGAGCCTAGATCGTTGGAATGGATAAATCAACCCAGGATGACCCTATAGTAGCTGTTGGTACTTCAGCAGCTTATTGGACATCTTCTACAAGCCACCCAGTGGCCCATTTTGCCGTTGCATCCCCACCCAATTGGGCTAGCCCCAACGACCGCTTGGCACCTTATCATGAGCAATTGGCTCGTTTACGTGCTATGGGTGAGGAGTTTTGAAGTTGAAACTTTCAACTAAGGATCGACGACCGACCAATTCCAGGTCGCTCTTTATGTTTTGAGTCACTGGAATCATCCATGCAACATATGACCATGACTAAAACTGGTCAACCATCCATTCCTGAACATGTGTCCCCTAGACAGGAGACCGGTTCAGTGCCTGTTGAATAACAATATTCCAACACACCTGTAGTCACCACGGTTACATTACCTGCTCCTCCCCCACCTCAAACCTCGAGGGGGTGATATTCTTTACCCCCTACTTTTTTTGCGAGTAACGTTAATCCTATGGTGAATAATCAACAACCAGTGTTGGGACAACCTTTACTTAGTGGTCAGCAAGTTGTTGTTGGGGGGAAACCCCCATCTCTTAACCATAATAATGAAGTAGGAGTTCCCATCGAGCCTTCCGTTGTAAATTCCTTACCTCCCAAACCTTCCACGATGGGATTATCCCATGTCGAGGAACCGTCCAACGTAATTCAACCTCCATCAAGTCAAGCATATCCAAGTCATCCTAACCCTGTGCTGGGTCAACTTAATCCTAGAAACGCACTCTACGGGGTACCCTACCCTGGAAATCCTTACACTCTATGGGGACAGCAAAATGTTTTACAACATGGACCCCCACTTGCAGTCCCTCAAGCCCCTCCACCCCCTTTTTGTCCACCCCCACCTCGCATTGGAGGCGGCAGGCCCCCACATCATTCTAGAGGAGGCAAACCTCTACCTTCTGGAAGAGGACCACCTCACTTCAGTCACCATGGCCCACCCCCTCCTGGTGGAGGTGGTGGAGGACCACACCCTTCTGGTGGCGGTGGTGGAGGATCGTCTCATCCTGGTGGTGGTGGTGGTGCACCACCACCCCACTATGGTGGAGGTGGTAGAGGAGGCTCTTACCCTTCTAGTTGTGGCGGTGGCCCACCACCTCCTCCCGACGGAGGTGGTGGAGGCCCGTCCTATCCTGGTGGTGGTAGCAGACCACTACCTCCTCCCGGTGGAGGTGGTGGCGGCCCATCCTACCTTGGCAGTGGTGGCCGACCCCCACCATTTGGAGGCATCCCACCCCCTCCCGGCGACGGAGGTGGGGCCCCATCTTATGGTAATGCGCCAGCTTATTATGGTAATGGACCACCTTACTATAGAGGTGGACCTACAATTGGTCTGGGTGACCCGTACCCCTATGGCCAATTTCCTCCTGGAACACCCTATGGTCAGACGATACAAGGTCCCACAGGTCCTTACACACCTTATCAGTCCTATCAGTACCCGCAGTCTAATCCATAGCTGCCCTTTTTGGCTACTTTAGACCTACCTGACCTCTCTCGTTTGACCAATGACCCCATCTACCATGGAACTAAACGGCCACCCGTTTCAGTGAAACTTCCAGCAGATATCCCGAAATTTGATGGAATGCTGGGTGAGGATCCTAAAAACCACGTGATGACATACTACTTATGGTGTTCATCCAATTCTTTGATGGATGACTTGATCCGTCTTAGTTTATTTCAACAGACTCTCACTGATTCGGCTGCAAAGTGGTATATTGAATTACCACCCCATTCTTTTCCCGATTTTGGTTCTTTGGCTATGAACTTTTTGACTCATTTCTAGTTGCCTATACGGTATGAAACTGGTACAGAGATTTTAACCTCGCTCCATCAAAATACCGCTACTCATATCTCAGATCATATACATGAGTGGCAGAGGAGACAAAGTCTCATTAAGGCCCCTATTCCAGACCAACTCCTAGCAGACTAGTTTACGAAGTCTCTCATTCCTACCATAGCTCGCGATGTTTCCATGGGAGGTGTTGTCACTGAAGAACAAGCTATCGCCCGTGCCCATTTGCTAGACTTATTCTATGCCCAATCAGGCACATTGTTTGACATTCTTCCAGATGACCCCCATAGCACCTACAATCCCACGAAACCACCCAAGGGACCCCGAGCTGATGGCATTATTGGATCCCTTACCACCCAACCTTCTTCTCAAACTGTTGGATCGCCAAACACACAAGTTTCTTCCCCATCACCAACACAGGATGGTCACGGCACCACCAAATCATCCAGTCCTGCTATCACTGAAGAGGTGAATTCTGTTTCATCAACTTCACCTCAAAAGTATGGTGGTAAGAAGAAGAACAAAGGGAAACCTAAGAAATCTTCCACTCAGCAAGAAAAAAAGAGCACCCCCGACGATACCAAACAGAAAAGGAAGTTGAAGTATCCTTGCCTACTATTTGGTGATGATCACTTTTCTAAAGAGTGCCTCCAGAGAGACAAAGTTCAAAAGTTTCTTAAGGGAAAACCCACACCCGTAATTCTCAACGATCCCTTCCCTGGTCAAAATCAACAGTCGATCGCTTACACTTCTTCTTCCCAAGGAGAAGCATCCACCACCACACATGTTCTCATGATGCGTAACAAAACTATCAACCTGAACACGCATTCTCGTTCACATGACTCCATTCCAGCAAAGGAACCCGTTGGAAGTAATGCTAAAAAAGATTCCACTTCGATGCCCGACATCACCATTCTGGCTACTTCTCTCACCATTGAGAAGCCCTTGTTTGAGTCATTGTTGCATCCACCCAAGAGCACGATTAGAAAATCAATTTTCAATCCTAATGCTAAGGCTGCTCAAAACTACAATATTGTAGAGGACCTAGCACAATCTTATTGTGCTATGTCGACACTAGAGTTTTTGCAAAACTATTTGAATTAGCGCAAGACCCTCCTCGTTGCCATCGATGCAGTTGACTTGGATTCATCGAATACCATCATGTTCCGGCTGGAATACTTCAAACCGAGGCTCTCCCATCAATTGGCATTTCAAGTTTATACAAACATTGTTGGGAAGATAATCCATCGTACCATTTTTGACGAAGGAGCCTCTACGTCAGTCATGTTGATCGCATGTTGGAGAGCCATTGGCTCTCCTAAGTTGAACCATTCCCCTACCACTTTGAGAGCATTCAAAAGATGTGGCTTTCAACCTCATGGGCTGTTACAAGCTACAGCAATCGAGTTGGGGGGCAAGACCGCAACCATTAACATAGAAGTGGTCACTTCCTTGTTGGATTATAACATTCTGCTTGGTCGTAATTGGTTTTAGGCCATGACTGCGGTCGCATCATCTATCTTCTGCATAGTACAATTCTCCCATCAAGGCCAAATTGTCACAGTCAACCAACTAGATTTGTGCACATGTGACACCACTACTCACCCAAGAAATAACGTTCCTTCAATTGGACAATCTTCGCAAAAGTATGAGAGTGTGGGGGTCGGCCTCCTTAAGGATTCATCCCTTATGGCTGTCTTTCCTACTTCGGATACCCCAAACCATGTTGCCACGGTGAACATGATCTCCTCACAGATTTCATCTATCCCTAACTCCACTGATTCATGGCTTGTACCTGATGAAGCCACCAAACACCTGATTGGAGACACCATGCCTCTTTCACCCGCTGAACTCATGTACGAGGTTATCCAATCAGCACCGGAGGACCACTTAGCTGTGGTCTCCACCTCTTGTTCTCTACAACGAAAACCATCGGATCCTCTGCTATGAACTTTTCATTCTGACAAGTCCATTATGGAAATCATGAGTGCAGATGACCCTCCGTGGGAAGACCTCCATCATCGTTCGTCTTTCCTTCCTCTCTAGGATACTGTGGAGAACAATAATCACACCATCTTTACACCGGATATCTATTCTGGCTCAATACTTGCACGTCAAATGGACTCAAAAGGAAACTTAGCCAACATTGATCCTACCACTATGATAGACATTTTGGTTACTCCTAGTGTAGTGGAACACATTCGATTAGGCCAGAAGTGTTCCCCTGAAGAAGTCATGGCCGCCACGGCCTTATTCAAGCGATTTCAAGACGTGTTCATTTGGACTTACGAAGAGATGCATGGGATAGATCCCCCCATCATTTTACATGAGATTAAAACCTATCCCGATGTCAAACCCATCCGCCAAAAGTTGCAACCGGTACACCCCCGAAAGACTGCGGCAATCAAGGCAGAGATTGAGAAACTCTTGAAGGCTGGCTTCATCTATCCTGTCCCATTGACAGAATGGGTCTCAAATGTCATCCCTGTTAATAAAAAATAGGGGACCATCTGCGTCTATGTCGATTATCAGGATCTCAATAAAGCTTGTCCTAAGGACAACTACCCAACTTCCTTCATCGACCAGATTATCGACAATTGTGCTGGAAGTGTCATTTTTTCATTTATGGATGGCTTTTCCGGATACAACCAAATTGAGATCCACCCCGCCGACCAACAAAAGACCGCGTTCATCTCTCCTTGGGGAACGTTTGCATACCGTAAACTTTCGTTTGGCCTTAAAAACGTTGGTGCTGCATTCCAGCGAGCCATGTCATACACCTTCCATGATGTAAAGGAATTTATCGAACCTTACTTGGATGAACTTCTTGCTCACTCAAAGCAACACGAGTTCCACTTAGATCATCTGACGGTCGTTTTCCTTAGACACAGACGGTACAATATCCATCTGAATCCTCATAAGATTATTTTTTGTGTCGAGTCCGAATGCCTCTTAGGCTTTATTGTCTACAAAGATGGGATCCATATTGAGCCCTCAAAGGTGGAAGCCATCGTCGCCCTTCCACCTCCAACCCACATCACAGAACTTCAAAGTCTGCAAGAAAGAGCAACTTATTTACAACACTTCATTTGTAATTTCGCCCAAAACACATAGGGTTACATGAGATTGATGAAAAATGTTAAGGTCCTAGTGGGTGGCCTTCACTAACACCTCAATGTTTTGGCGTAACAGTTTGTATCATCAGGTATCAGAGCCTCCACCCACGTTCGAGTCACAGAGCGGGTGGCAACACCAGCATTGCAATGTTCGCCTGGGGCTCGTACGGCGGAAAGGGGACACCACTGTACGGGCGCACATCCAGCCCAGAGTCTGGACCGCGGAGCGTGGTGGGATGTTAATATCCTAGTGGGCATCCTTGACTAACACCTCGGGGTTTTTGTGTAACGGTTTGTATCAAAAAAGGATGTCCCATTCATTTGGGATGAACAAGCTCAATGATCTCTTGATAGTTTGAAACATGCCATTACGCATGCCCCTGTGATCCAACTACCAAATTACTATCGAGATTACATTTTATATCTCATGGCTTCCGACACCACTATCGCAATGGTTTTGGTGCAGGAAGACCAAAACGCCCAAGAACATGTTTTATACTATGCCAGTAAAGGTCTTATTAACATTGAAACTCACTATTCACATGTTGAGAAGCTCGCTCTCGCCGCAGTTATTGCTGTGCAGAATTTTTGACATTACATTTTTCTTTGCACCACCACCATCATTGCTGATTCAAACCCCATGTACCACATTCTAAAACGTCAGGTACTTGGGGGCAAGTATTCACGCTGGATCGTGATACTGCAAGAATTCGATCTTCTATTCGAAAAATACAAGTCGAAAAAGTCTTTGGTGTTTGCCAAGCTGATCTGCGACCTCCCCCGCACAGATGTAGAATCTGAGCCCAATGACTCCTTTCGGATGAGTCAGTGTTTCTTATCAATATGTTTGATCCATGGTATGGAGATATCACATTGTATCTTCAAACCCAACGTTTCAGCCACAAATTTTCTTGTGATGACTGTCATTGCATACGACACCATGCAAAGTATTACGTGATCATCAGTGATACTTTGTACCATCATAGTATTGACTCTATTCTTTGACGTTGTCTGACTCATGACAAGGATGAATAGGTTCTGAATGATTGTCACGCTAGGGTGTGTGGTGGGCACCTCTCTGGGATGGCTACAACCCAGAAGATTCTTCGCGCAGGATATTATTGGTCGAATATATTTAAAGATTGTATTGAGACCGTCAAAAAATGTCCTCCATGCCAACATTTTCATACGAAAAAGCACACTCATCCTGCCCTGTTACACCCAGTTATTGCCGTTGGACCCTTCACTAAATTGCGCATCAATTTCATACATTGTAAGCCTACCTCGCCCAGGGGGCATAGTTATGTCATTGTAGCTGTGGACTACTTTACAAAGTGGGCCAAGGCAATGCCTACATACACAAACGATGGCAAGACACCCATACTCTTCATGTTTAACCATGTAATAGCGATAGTTGCTAACCATGGTTGTCACTTTATGAACCATATGGTTGACGAGTTGAGCAACAGATTTGGTTTTCTCCATGAAAACTCAACACCGTACTACCCACAGTCAAACGGACAGGTCGAGGCCATTAACAAGGTCTTGAAAACTATGGTCCAATGTATGGTGGGCACACACAAGTCCAATTGGCATAACATGCTCTTCTCTGCACTTTAGGCTTATTGAAACTCCGTTAAAACTGGCACTGGATTTACTCCCTTCCAACTAGTGTATGGATTGGAGGCGATCCTTCCTATTGAGTGCGATATTTAGTCCCTTAAGCTCGCCATCGAACTTCTCCCAAACAATACTACCGAGGAAGAACGCTTCCTCTACCTAGCTAATCTTGACAAGACTCGCCGAGATTCTGCTCTTGCCAACGAGGCTCATAAGAAATGCATCAAAGCGTAGTATGAAAAGTCAGTAGAACCTCGCACCTACAGTGAGGGAGATTTGGTTCTCACATATGATCAAAAACATGATAAGATGGGGGCAAGAAAGTTTGAGTCCATGTGGCATGGACCTTACATAGTGAAACACGTCTTAGAGAAGGGAGCTTATGAGCTTGAAGACTATGATGGGATATCTTTGGGTGAGCCCCACAATGGGCTCTAACTAAAGAGGTACTATGCTTGATTCTTTCAGGAATAAGTGCTATTGTATATACTGTACATGGCATGTGTGTGTTTTTGTGTGGTGTGATGCTTTATTTTTGCGTGTTTTAGGTCTTGTTTCATTTCTTATACCATGTTCTATCTGCATGTGCAGATGGAAACATGCTATGGATTTGCAGATGGCTCCAGTCGGCATACCCATAACCTTGCTTTGGAAACCTGGGTACTCTATTCACCTACCGGCGAGCTCATCAGCTCAGGGGGAATGTGTCTAGGTTTCGCAACTAAGAATGCTGCAGAATATCAAGCAGTCATTGGAACCTTAACTGACGCCATTTCTTTGGGTATGGACCATGTTGTCATCCACCTGGATTCACAACTAGTGGTCTCTCATCTTAACCGCGTCTATGCCATCCGTGACCCTATATTACTTCATCTCTATCGACGAGTCTGTCTCCTGGAAAGATCCTTCGAGTCCATTCAGTACCTACACATTCCATGAGACGCGAACACAGTTTCCGATTCTATGGCCAACTTAATCTTAGATTGGTACATTGCACACACATAAACATATTCATGAACTGTTAAAAATAGACATAACATGTAAATAACTCATTTTATATAAGTAAACACATAACAAGATCACACCATTTACTCATTTTAAACACATAATGTCTAAACTGCTTGAATCTCTCTCTCTCTATATATATATATCATCCTAAAAAGTAGTGCTGCTACAAAATCTGAAGCCTTGTAGCTTTCAGTAAGTAAAAAAATATGAGGCCTCTAAGCTCTCAGTACATGATAACAACATAAGGCCTATCGCTTGGTCTGTACTACCCTAGGTCTAATGGCTCTAGCTTGCTGAGTGTGGAAACAGTCAACTGCTCTCGCAACCCTGCGAAGCAGCGCGTTGAAGCGGGAAGTCGCTCCGACTGTGTACACCTGCATGGAACGTGGCACCTCATCTACCATCAGCTCGAGAACGTCTAACGTCAATCCACTCAGGTTGGCGTAGACTCCATCCATCTTTGTGATGGAAGCATGTACAACTAGACCCATGAATGCTCTCTCTCCTCTCTCTCTCTCCTCGCAAGAAGAGAGACTCCTACTAGTCGTACGGGGCCCACATCTACACACACATGTTGTTAACTCATCAACACTATAACAAAAAAATTATAAATGCGCAAAACTTAAAAAGTACAAGGGTTTATTGTTATTACGTATGTCTCCCCATGCTGCTCCCTTGGGCAGGGGCAAGTCTAGGTAATCTCTGAAGTCCGTACCATTGTACGGGTAATCCTCTACCATAAGTAACTGACCCTCTAGCCAGTTGAAGAACTCAATACCATATGAGATGATGGGACCCCCACCATGTCGGGCCATCACCTTGGTCCATCTAGCCATATGTCGATCCCTAGGATCCTTGTCATCCAGTAGTACCTAAGGGCACAAGAGGGGAACCTGTTCCAATAAGAATGAGATCACTATCGAACCGCAGCCAAACTGTTTGAGCTCTCCCCACCGACACTTGGTCAGCTGAGCTCACATGTTTGCGAGGAGTCCCTCGCACCAGTTGAAGATCTTCAGAGACATGTAATCCTCCATGTATAGCATCTGAGACCTGGTGGCTAAGTGAGGAGCTTGGCTCCCTGCCATCCTCGTAATCGTGAAAAGTATGGCGCGCAATGGATGTTCCTGCACATCTCTTATGGGAATGTTCCCACTAGAAGCAGAAGTGTTGGGAGTACAGTGCTGTAGGATCATGTCTCCCATAGTCCGATCACTTCCACGTGATCTAGTAAGAAGCACATTGTCCCCTCTTTAGGACAATCCAGTCAGGAAGTAGATGTCCTCGACATCTATGATAAGCATGTGCTCACCGATCATGAAATATTGTTTAGTCGCATCCCAACATCGGAGCATATGTGTCAGTAATGGGATTTGGGACCTCATGCCCTGGATCTCGAATAGCTTGAGGAGCCCATAATTCCTCAGTGCTTCCACACATTGTGGATCATTTGCAACATGTACGTCTTCTATCTCATGCTCCCATTCACGCCACTCCAAAACCATTCTGGCTGCTGGTAACCTGCCAAAAGGGGAGTGTAAACATTGTTAACACTTGCTTCAACCACCAAAAGTTCTTTTTTTGGGCATAGTTTGTGTTTGGGGATGGATGTTTGGGGTCGTTGCACTCTGTTATTGCTAATAGTGCAACGTCATCGCAGTCCATCCATATGACCCTTGCGACGACTCAGTCTCATTGCAATTCCCAAAAGGGAAAACTACGATGACCCGAGGACACAATGGCCCTTCACAGACCAAGCTAAAACCCAAAAAAATGAACCAAATTCAAAAATGTAAACCACTACAATTATGTTGGATGAAGTTTAGAGTTACCTGCTCCGGACGGCGGGTGAAATGGTTGCTCGTAGCTCCCAGAATCGACGAGTGAAGTTTTGGCTCCAAATGGCACTTTTCCTCCCAAATTTGGCAAATGAAACAATGGTGACAATATTTGGTTTTTGTTTCTATTTATAAACAAAATGGAATATTCCTTTTCCAAATATTTAATGCTTTTAGGTCATTCGCTATAGTTTGGTTCAATTTCATCGCATTTGAACACTTGGTTGGCTATTTGACCTAGGTTTTTAGTGTACAAGAGTCATTAAATGTCTTTTTACGCCGTTTTTGCACTAGAACGGTCATCTCAGGTATGAACACCCCTTGTGTGTTTTTGTTGTTATTTTCCATTCATTATATTGTAATTATTTTATGATGATGATCTTACTCTTTTTTCTTTCTCGTGCTCTTGAAACTATGAGAATATGTTACCAAGTTATGATTTATCACTTTTCTGGGCTTGTTAAACTTCTACGGAAAAGGAACCCCCCCAGAGTCTATCTTTAAGCTCTTTTCAGGCTCTCGAAATACGAAAATATTGCCAAGCAAAATTTTCACGTTCACGATTATTAAAGAATTTGAATGGTCATCTTCAGGCTCTCGAAATACGAAAATATTGCCAAGCAATCATGACTAGAAGAGTCCTCTCCCACGTTGGTTTATCCTTTTTTTCAGGCGATGAGACTAACTTTACGAAAAAGGACCGTTGGAGTCTTCTTTAGTTCATTTCAGACTCTCTAAACATGAAATGACGACCAAGTTTACCTTCAATGGACTCGTTAAACTTTTACATTGAAGGGCTCGCCATGGGATGAACCCCTCCTATCCCAGGTTCGAAAAATATTTGGGACTGGACTCATCTATGAGATGATCTATAACGAGCATCTGGTTACCTTCATCAAGCTCGTAAAAAACACATGAGCCACTCATCATTCATGATGGGGAAAAATGAAAGCTTTTATGTTACACCCCTTATTAGTGGCAGTATCTAGTCATTTCTTGAACATGGAACTCATCTGCATTTGCATATTACACTTGGATCATCCATTTGTCCTCGAGTTTTACCTGTTTCCTGAGTCTTGTTACTCCTTTGAGTCATTCAAAGAATGATTCCATCATCAGTTGCATTAGGAGTTTCTACCATAACTTGTCAAGTCAATATTGCCAAGGCATGCCATGCCCATGTTCAAGAATACTCTCTGTTATCTCCCAAATTGACCACCATCATTTTGGGTGACAGAATGGGTAAAATTTCTTATTTCTATGAGTCTTGGGCTTCAAATTTCGAAAAAAACAGGTTTCGGCAGCTAACACTGTTTTGCAGGAAGCCAGTTAGCTGCCGAAAGGGCCCATTTTCGTCAGCTAAAGGCGTTGACAGAAAAGACATAAGCTGCCGAAAAGGTTTTTACAAGCAAAATTAAAGGATTGGGTCCGTATTCAGTCCCACATCAAGCGAGCCTATGTTTAAGCCGCCGAAAGGAAGAATAGAGCGCAACATTAGTCCGCAGGAGGTTCTCAGCAGGGTAAAACTCAGTGGAAAAGGAGGAGTCAACTTTTGATTTAAACTCCATGATTTCAGTAAGAGGTTCCTCTTTTGTCTGCTATAAGATATTCTCTCATGTCACAATCTGCTGAGTCTCGCTTTCACAAGCTGGAGTCTGCTCAAATCTTGGTTGCAGTGACAGGTCATCATCCAGCTCTATGACTGACAGTTAAAATCTTCAGCTACAAATCAGGAATCATAAACGAACTCCTTCTTTCAACAAATAACTGAGACTCCAAAGGAAGGGTATCTCTAATCAACTGAAAAGGTAGCTAACCCTCTGATTCGATTTAAGAGGAGCTCGGCAAAACGTTAATAACACAGACCTGTAACAGAAAATTGGAGGAATTTTCTGCTGAAACCACGTGATCTTGCGGGGCGATTTTGACGGCCTTTCCGAACTCCAAATTCAAATCTGAAAGCACCAGTGGATAGCTTAGGTTCTGTAGATCAAAATCGACTATTTGAACAGCCAAAATGGACATCGGACGGTGGAGAAAATCGATTTTTGCTGAAGGCAGTTTTTTTTGGAATTCTACAGGCTTTCGGCAGCTTAGGCGGGTTTCTACAACACTCATTAGCTGCCAAAAAGCCAGTTTTCGGCAGATAAGTCATGA
This sequence comes from Larix kaempferi, assembly GCA_027924585.1. Lineage (NCBI taxonomy): Eukaryota > Viridiplantae > Streptophyta > Pinopsida > Pinales > Pinaceae > Larix > Larix kaempferi. The sequence continues at coordinate 3,018,695 of BSBM01000721.1, read as the reverse complement.
AATTGGCAGCACTGTTAGCTGCCGAAAGTCTGTTTTTGGCAGATTTTCGTATTTTTGCACAGATATCATTTTTGTTCGAGGATAAAGCACAAGGCCAGTCTTAAGAGACGTATTATGAATTATATTATCCATATCTAAAGGTTATTGGGCGAATTTTCAATCAGGGGCATATTTTAAATGACTTTCACCTTGAAATGAGGGATGGATCTAAGGGATTGATTGCCACATCAGCTTCTTGACTGTCTCTGCGCCCAGCTAAGATCACCGAGCCTTGGGAGGCTGCTGCACTTCATCGACCACCGAGTTTTGAAGAAGATTGACACATCATCAAGTCCCTTGATTCAAGGAATCAATCCTTTCTCTTTGCATTTACTTTTTTAGTTTGATGTTTCAGTTAGCTCAGCCAGATCCACATTTTTAGGATCTAAGAATTACTGTGTAAAGGCTATAAAGCCTGAGAACCAAGTCATTGTGAGGGGTTCGATTTTGGATGGAATAATTGGCTACTGTATTCGGTTTTCCTATGCTAATATAGATCACAGGTTTCCTTCAGCTTCGATATCAGTTTTCATTTTCTCTTTCACTGTATCAGTGTTGTCTAGCTTTGAATGTGAATGTTCTCTTTACATTGTTTAGCTCACAGCTTGATTCCAGTTCCTTGAATGTCTCTCGAGCCCTACTTTGTACTGGTTTGGTTACATGTTTTCTTCATCCACCTTTGATGTTATATGCTGATCAATCGATTCTTGAGGGCACTGTTTCATCTGTTTACATGCTGAATGTCTGAATACTGTACTCTGATTTAGTCATCCCATTGATCCACCCTTTTTTCAAAAGACACAAAAAATCATTGAATTCTTAAGTTACCAGGCATACCTAGCTTATAACCCTAGGTAGTTTCCTGGAGTGCTAACACTCTCACTACTCAATATCTGCATTCAGTACACCTTCCATCATTTCGATGTACTCTGAGTCAGTCTTGCATGTTACTGTACCATCCGATCTGCTCTACATATCCTTTGTCGTGTTTCATGCCGATGATGGGGGATTCATCATGGCCCTCCTTTGACGGGTTCATCCTTGTTGACCTCAAATCATCATCTGAGGATTGCATCTAGAAACCAACCAAGTACCTTGGCCCTACATGCCTCAATGGCAGGTTACCTCACTTTCAACATGATTTTACATCATTGACTCTTGATTGAAATATTTCATCTCGCATTCCACTCCAACTCATTTATTCATGCTTGATGATATGTACTGTGATACCTTGGGAATCATTGACATTAATGGTGATCTCCCTTGCACTTGTTAACGGTATACATCAATGATCAGTACTCAAGTGTTTTCTAGCATGTTTGACATCAAGATATTTGTAATCACATGGATAGATTCATATCATTGCAGTTTCGGCTTGAAGACCCTGGGGAGTCATATTTTACCTAGGTTGCGATGGAGTTTGTATTGATTCATGTTACACAGATCCACATTTGTATTGGTCGTGTCTATGTAATCATCTCATCATGGATCTATTCTTGTGTCTAGTAGCCATGATTGTGTTCAGTCGGTCATTACTACCATGGATCTGCAATGTATTGGTCGGAAACCATGTTGTATGTCATATCAAACAGTGTATTCAGAGTCAGTTGTACTGCAACAGTGTCCTTCGTCCGACAAGCCATTGCCATTCTTTCTATCAAAGCATTTCACCTGTCCAAATTTCAACAGCTTCATGCTTTAGGGGGCATTCTGTTACAACTAAAATCCTACCATTTTGAGATTCAATGTATACATCCCTGAAGTTTCATTGGCTAATTCATTTACCTGGAAGGGATATCATTGCATTTATGCTAGATTTTGAGAGGTCATCGCAGGCTGCACTCATGCAACCTGCGATGTCACATCTTGCTCTATTGCAGGGTGTGATGAAGTCAGTTAATGGACAAATATAGGTCCTTCAAGCTCATTCTCAAAGCCTACTGACTTGGATCCTTATCCCTGACTTCGTGGTGGAGCTGGAACTCGATTTCTAACCTCTTGGGGGGATCCCCTATCTCTCTCCTACCATATCTCAACCTACCCTATCCATACCCTATCCACTTAGTCCTATATAAGTGAAGCTCTACCCCTCTCCAAAGAGAGGAAGTCTATAGTGTCTACATGCTGGTGAAATCATCATTGAGAGATCTCTAATTCATCCATTGAGAGACTCACACTTCCTTGGGAGGATATAGCAATTGGCTTGGATGGAGAAGGGCTACTACATTAAGATTTGGTTTTAGTCATTCTTACCTATGTATTTTCCCTATATTTATAGTAATATAAACGCTTTCCACCAATATTGTTTATGTGTGATGATATTGTGTAGTTTACCTGCTTAATTGTTTACTTAGATCTCTTATTGTATAGATGCCCTTTACTCGTTTGCATTGTTCTATGTGTCTTGACGAGTCTTGCAGTTGAGATATGACGACCGTGAGTCATAGAGCAACATCCAGGAGAAAGGATTACAAAGTTAAGGTAAGGCATCTAGTTACTTGATCCTTAATCAGATCTAGGAAAGTAGTTTTTAGTCTCTACTATGTGTTCTAGACTCACATTGAGCTAGGGAGATCCAGCTCGTGTTTGCTCGAGTGGATTGCCCGTCAAACACAAAGCTCACAAACGTATGCAAATGAGGTTTGGGTAAACGATCTAATACACTTGACTAGATCTAGCAAGGAGAGGAGGGAATGCAAGGGTGAGTGGATGCAGGTGGGGGAGACCAAAGTGTACCACTACCAAATCTCATACTTGTCCAAGATGGAACCCAAAAAGCCTCCAAATAAAACCAAACAACTCGATCACACAAAGAAAAAATGGGATCTCTAACTCGATCTTGCAGTACAGAGAGAGTTTGTGTACAAACCAAAACTCAAAAGCAGAAATGGAGAAATCGTGCCTATATGGAAACTTTGACAAATCAACACAGTTTGTGCTTGTACATAGTGAGACGTCGTAGTTCACCGATGCAAGGAGTGTGACGATGTTGCAGTATACCAATGGAAGGGTTGCGACGACTAACTAATAGGAAAAGAACAGAGATACAAAATGACACAGTGTTTCTCTGAGTACACTGACCAGGTGCGATAGGTGAGATCCAAGTTCAAAAATGATCCAAATCTCCAAGTAATGAGCAATGAACTGGTTTGAAAATGAAAAGTACAAACTTAGAGGAAGGTAATCAGACTCTTCAAAGTGATGGTGAAACCAGCTTAGGAGGCAAATGAAAAATGAAAAAGGCTTGGCAAGAAATCAACTAAAAATAACATTCAAATTGACACTACAAAGCAATGTTCTTCTCCAACATGGTCGCAATATTTGTTGGATGGACAACCCACTCGAGCGAATGCAAGCCGGATCTATCTAGCTCAATGTGAGTCTAGAGCAAATAGTATAGACTATAAACTACTTTCCTAGATCTAATTAAGGATCGAGTCACTAGATTTCTTACCTTAAACTTGTGGTCCTTTCTCTTGGATGTTGCTCCATGCCTTGCAGTCGTCCGATATCAGCTGCAAGACCTGTCAAGATACACAGAACAATGCAAACAAGTAAAGAGCATCTATACAATAATAGATTTAAGTAAACAGTTAAGCAGGTAAACTACGCAATATTATCAATCACAACAATATTGGTGGAAAGCATTTATATTACTGTAAATATAGGGAAAGTACACAGAAGAATGATTACAACCTTGGCTTAATGTAGCAATCCTTCTCCGTCCAAGCCAAGTGCCATATCCTCCCAAGGAAGTGTGAATCTCTCAATGTATGAGTTAGAGATCTCTCAATGATGATTTCACCAGCATGTAGACACTATAGACTTCCTCCCCCTTTGGAGAGGGGTAGAGCTTCACTTATATAGGACTAAGTGGATAGGGTATGGATAGGATAGGTTGAGATATGGTAGGAGAGAGATAGGGGATCCTCCCAAGAGGTCAGGGATAAGGATCCAAGTCAGCAGGATTCAAGAATGGGCTTGAAGAAGCTATTTTTTCCTATTAACTGACATCGTCACACCTTGCAAGAGAGCAAGATGCGACGTCACAGGTTGCATGAGTGCAATCTATGACAACCTCTCAAAACCTAGTATGAATGCAGTGGTATCCCTTCCAGGTTAATGACTTAGCCAATGGAACTTCAGGGATGTATACATTGAATCCCATGATGGTAGGATTTTAGGTGTAATAATCACATTCAAAGCAGAAAGAATATCAAAGATAGCTCTGATATGATAAAGCACATTATTATGCATTTAGCACATAAACAATTGCATAGAAAGCAAAATCATTCATCACCATGAAGTAATTCAAGAAAGTTAGAACGATCTCACAGTTTGAGTTATAAATGCAATAAGAATTAGTTGTAGTAACATTCCATGCAAAATCTCTGTACTTGCTTTTCCCAGGCAACAGATCCTTCTTTATTAAGCAAAAAAATAGTTCTCATACAAAAATAATCCAGCTCTGTTGTACCTTCCAAAAGTCCTCTTTCTCTATTCTCTTCCTCTATTTATCTTTACAAAAAAAATTCTTCTAGTGCCTCTTCATCTACCCTAACCCTAAGATTCCCAAAAATTTGTCTTCTAGTGCTTACATCATAAAAAATAAAAGATATTTACAAATTCGAATTTATATGGACCCAGCTAAACTAGAAGAATATTCCCCCCATGCATTAGCTCCTTAAGTAATGATATTAAGACTGCTGGGATCCAATACTTGTAAAGAAACTTCATGATACAACAATTGAGTCTCAATGGGCGCCCTCCCTGCTTCGGCTGTTGTGCAACTATCTTCTAGGAAATATGCATGTATAGATGCTTTCCCTACAAAATGGTGGATGTCTTCTTCAGTGAGAGCATCCAAGTTTCTGGTGTAATCTAACCCCCCTTGTAATCCACTTTGTAGCTCTGTCATGTGTAGATCTCTTGAAGGAAGTTTGTTCATTGGCGGGAGCAGAGAGAGATGACACTTCTCATGAACTTGTTGGATTTTCCTATAAAAATATTGATACTTCTGAATAGTATTTAGGATGTCATTATTTAGTTTTATGGAAGCCCTCTTGCAAAATTCTAAGAGTTCCATTTCCTACTTCAAAGCTGTTGCTGTCTTAGGAATCAAGTTGTCAGAGTATTCATTGTTTGTCTCTCTCCATACCATTTGGCTTCTGATATTTTTTGCAACATCACATTTCTTTTTCCTGACTGCCTGTGACTCAACAGATATCTCGTCCATTCTCACCATCATTAGCTTCATCTTATATATCTTCTCTATGAGAATCATCCGAGAATGGTATATTTGTTCTTGGATTTTACAGGCTTGGTCACAGAACATAGATATATCTAGATTTCTTTTGTTCGCCAACTCAAGTTGTCCTGTTAAATATTCTTTCTCCCTTTCCAACTCCTCTACCAAAACTTTTAATCCTTCAAAATGTTGGTTGGAAGCTGACTCGTTTGATTCTAGCTGAGTGGTTCGAGATTCAAGGTCGTTCTTCTCACCTTCCAATATCATTAAATGTACAGTTAATGCCTCATTTGCTTCATCCAGGCTCTGGTATTCATTCATTATTGTTTCTTTCTCTGACAGCAGGGCGTCATTTTTCATTTTCCATTCTATCCCTTGTGCTCGCTCCACCAGATTACCCTTTAATTTAAGCACCTTCCCTTTCCTTCGCTCAATATCATTCATCAACTTGTTAACATTATCTTCATTTGCTTGAGCATAAGATACATTGACAAATGCCATGAATTTGGGGTCTTTGTGTGTACCATGCAGGATGGTGTTCTCCTGTACAGTGACGATATCTGGCTTGGAGGCCATTTTTAGTCTATTTTTCGATCTCTTTACGGGGGTTTTTTTGTTACGGTCAAAGATTATTGTGTCCAACTGAGCCACAATGTGCTCCTTTGATGGGGTAAATGGAGTGAGTCCAAGATCCTTCAATGGGAGGTGGCCTCCTATGATTATTTCATTGGATACTTGGGGTGGATCTGTGTCTATGTTCTACATGCTTGGGCTTCCCATTTCCATAGCCTTCTTGGACTTTTGTTCTTCCTCTTTTTTATTTTCATGTTCAGGCTCTTCCTTTTCTGCTCTCTCTCTCATTTCCTACAACTTCTCAGCTTCTTCTTTCTGAATCCTTTCAGTATCTTCTTTCTTAACTCTTTCAGTTTCCTCTTTTAGCCTCTGTTCTACCTTCGCTAATTGTAGAGCTATGACTTCTTCTCTTTTCCTTTGTAATTCTGCTTGCTTAGCAGCTTTGGCAGCAGTGCTGGAACTACCCCCACTTTGGGATGAAATGGCTTATTTATCTCAATCATATTGCTTGCATTTCGATACACTTCTTCATCTTTGTCGAAGTGGTTATCATAATCACAATGTACTTTGAGCACTGCACAATGCTCAACCACCTTGCCATGGCTATCATTTCTTACGAAACTCTTTTCACCAAAATCAATTACTTCGAAATCTCGGACAAAGGTTTCAACTGTCTTAGCCTTAGTGAATATCTACACCCCAATGCAAAAGGGTAGAGGTGGAAAAGAGGCTTTCTTTTGATCATGCAGGATTATGCCCATCGCATTAATGAAAACCTATCTCACTACTTCCTTATGGACAACAAAATCAGTTGCATACTTGGGAAGAATGGATGGAGCTTGGGAACCTCCATACATCCTGATGTATGTGTCTTCCTATGATAAGTAGTAATACCCAAACTCTTCTATTACTGTCATAGAATATTTGGACAAGTAGTTTGGTTCTTTGTTCAAAATCAACCAGTAGAGGGGTATGATAAATTCCTCACATATTAGCTTATAGTGATTTGCATACTTATGGGCCCACAAAATTTGATAAGAAACATAGATCGGGGAATAAATTGTATTCCATATGCACCCCAACTTACGGAAAGGATTCCTTGATAATATACAATCCACAAGGTACGAAGACATGCACAATTCTACCTTCCTCTAGGTCAAACCTCATTTTGCAGCCGCTATTGTTGATGACAGACTATCTGAGATGATGTGTTCCTGGTTAAAGGTTGTACCATGGAAGGCCACATGGTGAATTAGAGGTATCCAATTTAATTTGTAGATAGTCCCGTCTTCCCTTCCGAAAATCCTACTTAGCATCAGGGCTATGATCCTAAAGGGGGTCCTCATGCTTTGACACTCATATTCTCCGCTTTCTCTCTGCCTACGTTGTTTTCCTGTTATTAATAATTTCTTAGCGTACTCGAGAGTGTCCATGTTATAAATTTTAAGACAGTCTTCAGTCAGCAGGGCCTGAGCGTGCGGTAATTTGTACGATCCTGCTATGTGGGACAGATGGAATGATGCAAAATATTCTCCTTTGCTGTTAGACAGGATCCTTGATGTGGAATCATCTTGCAAGACAATCCACCTGATGACTTATGAACAAGGAAAAAGCTCTGGGCGTGTTGCTTCTTTAGTAATGCCAAACTTCTTGATGTTTTGATATAAGAACATTTCTTCAAGAACTGCACCAGGGACATCCTGGTCTCGGATCATCTGATATAATTCCCCCCATTTGAATTCAGGGAGAATCCCAGTCACTGCCTTAGTATCCTAGAACATGGCCTCTACCTTGGTTTCCAATATAATCTCGACATTTGACCCCGACTCAGCTACCTTAGATTTCCTCTTGGCTCCTTACTTAGTAATTTTTTCAAATTCTGATAAAAGGAAAGCCATGTGTAAGCAATAATTCAATCAAAATTTAATCAATCATTTTCTCTCACATTGCAAGTGATAGGCAGAGTTGAACAAAAACACCATTATTATGAAGTTAAGTTTTGTTCCTAATTTTATCAGTATGCAGGTGGGAAAACATAATCACATGTAAATAATTCCAATTAACCCTGCCAACTATTTTAACAATAAACACAACCAACTACTAAATCTAAATTCTGAATGCAACTTAGGGTAAGCAGTTAAACAACAACTTAAAAAAGTTAGCTTAAAGGATTAAAAACAGTGTTGATTAGGTCCATATTACGAAACACAGGTGCGAAAGGTAAAGTGCTTAAGGGCATAGGCCAGTTAGTCTTGTTGAGAATGGAACTAGGGCTCGAGTCTGCATAGCGACAGAGCATCCATCATTGGTCTACTTTGGTCTCATGGATGCAACGGCTTACTGCGCGAAGACAGTGGTGTGAATAACTATCAACCATGCCAAAACCACTTGGAAATGGTAAAACCAATGCAAGGCCCAATGGGCACTCAAAAAAAGGGTCAGCAACTGATGAGATCAGGGAACTCCAGGTGTGTGAAATCTAACGTTCCCCCTTAACTACCAATTCTAGGAGAAAATCCCTAAACTAGTCTAACACTAGCATGTGAGGACGACGTGGACAAATGGTAGCAAGGGAGAATCGACCTTTGAAAAAGAAAAGCCCCGACAAAAAATGACCACAACAAAAAGAACCAAATAAACTCAAACAGATAAAAATGAGAGCACGACGACCTAGCTATCATTCGGTGACTGGTTGATGAGTTCTATGGCATTGAGATGCACTAAAGTCGGCAACCGGTGGAGGCGAATAGCTTTCAAACGACGTTTCCGCAAATTCAAACAAAACAACAAAATAAATCCAAGCCTTATAAATAACCTTTTCAAATGAATCTTTAAAAGCGAAGTGGGTTTCGTTGGTGGCGCTTTAATGTGAAGTTAATGGATTTTGGCGGGGCCACTTACGGCCAACCCCATTTCGGCAAGTTTCGTACTTTCACGTCGCTGCTAGTAAAAGAACGTCGCCGACTATATCGATGTAACTCACATAACTCCTGCGAAATGCATCGGTTGAGAAACTTCAAGTGTGTCAGCGATGGTTTCGATGAGGTTCGATCGATGCCTTGCTGCAAGTTTTTTTTTCTCACTTGCGACTATTTCAATGGCATTAACTAAGTTCAGCTGAAAATGTGAAGCACTTAAACTCCCCTGGCAATTCCTTTCACCTTGGACTTGTCGGCTCACCTTATGGATCATTAGCGATCATTTCGAAGACCAAGGACTAGTTACGCCGAAAGGTATCTCGGCATTTAAAACCTTTTTCCAATGGGTTTTGACGATAGAAAAGAAGTTTCTTCGAGATGCATCGCAGCGGATTCTGTGGATCAACTCATGTTTCGTCGGCAACTTCTTTGGTGCAAGACCTTGAGTTTCACCGAAACGTATCATGGTCTACAAAATTTCTTAACCGAAAGACGTTTTATGTCGAAACAGAGTTCTTCGAGAAAACTAAGTAAAGGAAATGAGACCGTATCGATGGTTTAAAGCGAGTTCCTCCAACCATTTCGGTTCGAATCGCCGAGTCTCGCCAAAACAAAAAAGTCATCCAAATTAAAAGATAAATCTGACCGTATTAACTCAACTGGGTGAGTTTCTCTGAAACAATAAAATGTGTAAAACTTAAAGGATTCCTTTGACCATTTCGGCTCAACTGGATGAGTCTCGCCGATCGTGTCAGCTGCAAAAGATGAGTTTTACTTAGTCACAAAAATGAACTTCTTTGCCTGATCCTCTTGGAAAAAACTAAGTTTGAAGGTAGGATTTTTCTAGGAAGACTTAAACTCTAAAAATCTCTTAAGAGAAAAGGAGGGGCTCCATTATTTTCAAAAAAAAATGGGGATTAGGTTGTAGCAACAACAATTGGCGATTTGCTAATGAACACAAATCTCTGAATAATGATTTTTCAAGATCAGAAAACTTACCTCTTATTGATACCATATGTAACATAGTGTTTTCAGAGGCTATATTTTATACAAGGGAGTGACCACTTTTATCACATTAGTCATCTGGGGAATAAGGGTAACTTTGACTCAGACTTCTTAAACACTCTCCTGAGGCCAAAATGTGAGGTTAATTTTAAATTCATCTTTCGGAAGCTTGTTAAATAGGACTCCATGAGATCGTAATAAAATCACATAGATGTATTTGTTTGTTCCTCATTCCCATGCTATTAGCATTTCTCAGATGCTTTCTTTATTGACAAACTTTGTCGTCAGAGTCTTCCATGATACCTTTCTTCAATCTTCATCATTTTTACTTGGGTTCTTCCATCCATAATGTCCTTTTGTGTGATTAAGATATATATTTGATTATCATGCTCACGGATGGAGAAGAACCTTACTGGGTTGACCATTAGGGAAACTTTCTTGATTGGATGTCTTTGTTTCCTCAACCATGATTTGATAGAGGTGAGGTTTTTTTAACAAGGGACTCTTTGATATAATCTCTTTTGGATTTTTATTTGCAGAATGGGATCATTTTAAATACCGTACATCTGTGAGACCTGCTTCCTTTCAGTGGGTCCATCATAGTGAGCTGCCTGAGACAATTATTAATGTGAGAGTGGATGGAGCCCCAAGATAGTAATAAAGAAATCACAAATCTTAGTTATTTTACAGGGGTTATCATGACTTAAATATGAAACTAAAGCGGGTTTCCCCTTTCCAAAAACTAATTAGCAAATGGAAATGTCACATAGAGAACAACTTTATTTTAGAAGTAGATTCTTCCTTTTCAGGAGATGCCTTTGAGATTGTTCGGATCCCTATATTTCCATGTACCAAGAAGTTGAGCTGGGATTTATTTGAAACAAATAAGAAATCAAACAATAAGCAAACAAATGAATCTGATGAAAATAAATCAAAGAAAAACATACTACTCAAAACAGAAACAACAAACTAGAAAGGTAATGAAAAGCAATGTTTATTTATGTACAAAGGTACTCCTAAACCTAAGTAAAGTACTGCATCAGAGCAAGGCCGTTGACAGGGATATTTTCTTCCTCCCCTTGTAAATCTTTAAGTTTGTATGTCGATGAACCAATCTTTTCAGCAATCTGGTAAGGGCCAAGCCATAATCATTGAAATTGTATATGCTTCCCCTTGTCTTCATGTGGTTGATCCCTCTTCAAAACTAAGTTAGCTACCTCAAAGTTTATTTTTCCATAATTTTGTTTATCAAACCACCTTTTGAAAATATCTTGGTGTTGGTGGAATCTATCTTTGAACTTTTGCCTTGACTCTTCAAGTTTCAGCAGGGTATTAATTCGTGACTATAGGACTTGACTACTGGAACCTCGAGAGGCTTCGGCTAGTTGTAGGGATGGGAGTAGTATACTAGGCGGGAGTAAATATTCCTTCCCATAAACTAGTGCATAAGGGGAGACTCCTAAGGAATTATTTGGAGTGACTCTATCTGCCCATAAAGTGTTTGGAAGGGCTGTATACCATTTCTTCTGACTCTCAATAACAACTTTCTTAAGGATTGAGATGAGATTTTTGTTTGTATATTCATCCAATCCATTTCCTTGGGGATAATAATTTGTTGAATAATGAAATTTAATTCCTCTTTCATAAGAAAATGCATTTAATTTCACAGATGAGAAGTAAGTTGCATTATCAAAAACTAACAAAATTGGAACCCCAAATCTGGTTATGATATTCTCCTACAAGAATCCGATGGCTGCATCTTTGCTGACTTTTTGTAGAGGAGAATCTTCTGTCCACCGAGTGAAATAATCAGTGGCCGTGAGGATATACCGATGTTGCAGCGAGGAATTTGGATTAATTTCTCCGATAACATATATGCCCCACTGCTTGAATGGTTCAGATATAATAACTAGCTATAAGCGACCTGCTGTTTTTGGCAATCTGCCAACACTCCTTTGGCATACATCACATTTTCTGGTATGAGAATGAGCATCTTCGAAAGGGTGCTCCAATAGTAACCGGCTCTGATTATTTTATGAGCAGTAGTATCTCCATAATAATTCTCCCCAGTAGGGCCATCATGTAATTATTTGACCACTTTATCAGCGTCCTCTTTCTCAAGACATCTGAGAAATATCCCATCATAATTTTTTATGAAAAGTACTCCATCAATTATCTGATAGGAAGATGATTTTAATCGGAGTGCCCTTCTCTGCTTAGGACTCTAGTGTTATGGTAGATATCCTTGTTGAAAATAGTGCACTAAATCTCTATACCAAGATTCTGAAGTAGTGAATATAGGGCATACCTCAACTAGATTCAATTCAGCTTCATTTTTCCACTCCTGATCTTCATAGGATGGATTTTCAGTGATAAAATTACATAGCCCTTGACGTTTAATGATAGTGGCTGGCTTAAATTCCAGATCATATTCTTGAAGAGCAGTTACCCAGTTTCCTCTCCTTTCACCCAATTCCTTCTGCACAAATAGAGATCTGACAGTGGGGTGAGGTACTATGACTTTTGTCCTGTTTTTCAAAATGTATGGCTTGAACTGTTTCATCGCTTTGAACACTGCATATGCTTGCTTATCTACGGCTGGGTAGTTCAGTTCAGCTCCTTCTAACCCAGTTGTCATGAAAGAGATTGGATATTCGTCTTTGGATTCTCCTTTTTGAGTGAGAACTATTGCGAAAGATGAATCTGAAGTGAAAGTGTATATGATGAAATCCCTTTCAAAGTATGGACTTCTAAAAGAAGGTGCATGAGATATGGCATCCTTTATGTCTTTGAACACAATATTCTCAATGTCAGTCCATTTAAAGTGTACACTTTTCTTCACCATTTGCTGCAAAGGTTTAACAATTTGCGCAAAATCAAGCACAAACGTTCAAACAAAATTTATTGTGCCCATAAATGATTGCATAGCCTTTTTATTATGGGGCATGGGAATCCGAGTTATGGATTCGACTCTCTCTGGATCTATGGAGATTCCTTTCTTCGAGATGACGTGACCCAACAGTTTTCCTTCCAAAACAACAAAAACACTCTTTTTGGGTTTAGAGATATACCATATTTCCTGCAACGATCAAAAATATGTTTTAAATGGAAAACATGGTCTTCCCTCTTCTTGGAGAAAATTGTTACATCATCTAAATAAATGACCACATAGTGGCCAACCAATCCTTGGAATGAAATCTCCATGACCCTATGAAATGTTGCTCCAACATTGATTAGGCCAAAAGGCATTATTCGATACACGAATGTTCCCCACATGGTGTGGAAAGTGGTTTTCAAATGATCCTGCTCGTGCACCAATACTTGATTGTAACTAGAGAATCCATCTAATAGGGAGAACAATTATGATCCTGATACCATTTGTAAGATTTGTTCCATCGGTGGCACAGGATAATTGTCTTTGTCTGATGCTCTGTTCAAATTTTCAAAATCAATGCACAACCTTATTTCTCCTGACTTTTTCCGTACGGGGACTAAATTAGCCACCCACTCAGAGTGTCAAACTTTGAAGATAATCTTAGAATCCAACAATTTCTTTAATTCCTTCTGTATTAAGGTTTCAAGTGTTGGATGCATCCTCCGTAATTGTTGCTAAAATGGTTTCACGCCTAGCTTCATTGGTATCACATGCTGTATGATACGTGTGTCATATGTTTTCAAATTCTCGTAAGTCCATGCAAAAACATCTTTGTATTGCTGGAAAAGATTGATGAACTTACTTATTTCACTTCGTGAACAACATTTACCCAGATTAATATATTTGGGCTCAACTTCTGTACCCAAGTTCACCAACTCATGCTGCAACAAGGAGATATTGGTCTTGACATTGGCTGGCCTTTTGAATTTGTTTTGTAAATCAAACAGACCTTCAAGAGTTCTTACTCCTTTCGGCATAAAATTCCCTGTACTTTCTTCCTTATTTTTCCAATCCAAATTGTGTTCATCTTCATCGATTACGGATTCTTTGAAGGCATCCTCATTTGTTAAGAAACTGATGATTTGTTCATCATAATAAAAAACCCTCAGATCTGTAACATTATCAGGTAGAGATGGCCTGAAAATTAATTCAATAGAGCATTTATTATTTGTTGGCACTAATCTAGAAGCAGAAGTAGCTAATAAATTAGTTGTAGCATTCTATAATCTGGTAATAGAATTAATGTTAAAAGCATCAAACTGTGAAATTAAATTCCAAACTTCAAATTGATATCCTTTTAAATGTGGAGACAGATAATGAATTGTGTTTCTTATTTTCCTAACAATTATTTCTAAATCGCTGATGACTTTTAAATACTTGATATTCAAATTAATAACTCTTTTTAAAACTTGGACTAGCGCTTCGTATTCAACTGTGTTGTTTGTGCATTCAAACTCTAGTATGCAAGAGAGAAATTCATTGTTTCCTTTAAGATCAACCATAACATAACCAGCTCCGGATCCCTCTTGCGTTTTGGAACAATCAAAGTACAAAACCCAACATTTATTTTTCATTTTAACTATGTTAGTATTATTTCCTAAGTCAGTAACTAGCTCTACTATGTTACAATCAATTTCATCAGTCCGTGAGAATTTAAGGAGATCGGACTGTTTGTCTAAATAATGAATGACATCTTCCGATTGATAAATTCCTGGTTCGATTTCTAAAAATTAATTCCCCAAAACCGAGGATGAAAAATTAACACACTCATTCTTCTCCTCCAGCTCAGTCACATTTTTTTTCATATGAGGCTCCCTCATTACCTTGATCTGATTTTGCTTGTTCTAATAAGGAAACCACAGGTGAGACCAATCTGTTGCAAAATAACCATTCAGTTTCGTAGACCAGTCCCTGCTCAATATCATACCATAAATTTCAAGTATATCCACTACCATGATATATATGAATTGACACACCCTTGGGTCTGCAGATAATCTAATAAGCACATCTTTCATCTCTCGTATGACTTTAATAGCATATATGTCCAGTTGCATGATATGGAAAGAAGATGGTATAGGCTTCTCATTAATCTTCTTACAGATTTACAATGGCGTAATGTTGGATGAAGCTCCAGAATCTACCAAGCAATTATGTACATTATGATTGAAATTTTCAAAAGTTAACATGAAAGGTAGAGTCTGGGATTTTGATTTTCCACCAAAGATTTGCTTCATTAATCTCAGTATCAGACTCAATGGTTTCTAAGGTACTGCTTGATTGTGGGTCAAAAGATTCTAACAATTTCTTTCTTTGCTGGGGAAGATTACATAATTCGAATAAAAATATATTTGCTTTAGTTTTCTTAATTTCTTCAACAATATCATACCCCATGTTGTATTCTTCTGTGCTTTTCCCACTATTTCATGTTTTATTCACTACAACCTTTGCTTGTTTATTTGTTACTGGGATTGTTTCTTTTGTGAATTCAGTATTTACTTTGGGTTGAGGTTGGGTGGTGCCAACATTCCTTTTTAGAGCTTCATTTGTGGATTTTACCTTAGGAAACACCAGGCTTTGATCTGCCACCAGTCCTTTACTTCTAGTGGTAACATTCACTGATGATACTTGGACTTCTTTAGCTGCCTCTTCTTCATTTAACCCCAAAGTGGGTGCCCAATCCCATAATACCATTGTGGTTTCCCCAGTTGGATCCTCTTACTCGTTGGTTTGATCTTCCTCCACCTCTTCCTGATCTATCATTTGAGCATCCAACAATTGGTTCATTACTAAAGTCATTGAGTTTATCCATTGTGGGAAGCTCTTTTCATAATGATGTTCTTAATGAAAAGTGAAGAAATGTTCCATGCCAACCTCATTCAGATTTAGGAAAATAGAATTTGTAGTAAAGACTGTCCATTTTCTTCTCTTTTCTTGTAGAAGGGTTTGAATGGTTTTCTAGAAGTACTAGCACTTTTATCCTTTTCCAAATCCACTATTTTATTGGATAATTTCTGCACCATTTTAGCCATGTTTTCTAACTCATTCGAGGGTTCTTCTTTAGGTCTAGATAATATACGAGGCTTCTTGCTGGTTGTTGGTTTTATTTCCAATTCTAATGCGTGTCTTGCGATACTATCCAAATCAGCTTCTACCTTTTTAGCTTCTTCATAATTTTCTATTAATGTAGCCTTAATCGCTCTTTTAACAAACATGGCTACGGGTGGATACAATGTTCTAGTATAATATTCTACCACTGATTCCTCAGTTGGTTTCGTTACAACACTAAAATTATTTAATAGGGTAGTGGATCTTTGATTAAACTCATGTACCTTTTCTTTCTTAGCCATCCTCATAGACAACAATTCTTTCATGAGCGTGGCAATGGTCTTTTGATTTCCAAATTTATTTAAAAAACATTTTTCAAAACCGTCCCAATCTGCTATAGAATTAGCTTGTAAGTTGAAATACCAAGAAGATGCCCTTAGCTCAAATGTGTAAGGGAATATTCTGCAGACCACATATTCATGTTCTACATTTAAAATATTTAGAGACAAATAAAAACTCTTCAAATGATCTTCAGTAGAGATGCCTCTTCCAGGATCGAATTGGGGTAGAACACATTTTGGGTGTTTGGGAAGATCATTCAAAGGCACGACCAAATTAAGTGGCCCTCAGACTCTCCATGCAGGTTGGTTTCCAACCATGATTCGAAGCGGAGAGTGGGGTGGAGAATGTGGTGGATAATGTGGTGGAGTTTGAGGAATTTCCTGAGTTGGAGGAGATTCAGGTCTCAACTGATCAAAATGATCTGTGATTTCTTGAAAAGATAAATCCAATAGTTCTTCCAAATTCTCTACAAGCATTGAATCTCTAGTGTATTGGATTTCTTTCTTAGGAACTTGCCTTTTGGGTAATGCAGGAATAACGTTTAATCCCCCAAGTTTTCTCACATATGAACGTGTATTCCTACGGAAATGGTTTACTTCTTCAAAGGGGACAACGTATAGAGTTTCTTCGTGTTCACCTTTAGAATTAATTATTTCTTGATCTTTGGGTTCCAGGATGAAATCTTCTAGTATAGTCATTCCAGATGGGTTTCCAGAGGAATATTTCCATACAAATGGGTCTCCTCTTCCAGCCATGCACTGGCGGTCCTCCTTCTAGTGCCAAAACTGTTGATGCCCCAAAATTCGCAGCACCAGCAATAACGATTCTCCCCAGTAAGCAAGCCCAATTAGATCACTCATTGTTTGGTGTGGGGGAATCCATATGGTTAACGATCCGGCTACCATGTGTGTGGTTGTTTAAATATTTTACCAGTTACGGCCCAGTTCACCATTGATGTATTTTATATTTTATTATGAGATGCAAGTGTCCTAATTAAATGCATATAATTGACAGGCAGCAACCACACTACCGATGCACAGGTTCTTACCTCTCGTCTTATCGTTCTTGCCTTATCAATTACCTATTTATTCCTATTCTAAATTAATCTAATCTAACTATTCTATCCTATCCTATCCCTGTAGGGAGCAATTTTGAATTAAGAGTAATAAACTGGAAATGTTCATAAAAGTCTGACAAATAGTTGTTTCAACATATTAATCACATTCATAGCAGAAAGAATATCAAAGATAGCTCTGATATGATAAAGCACATTATTACTCTTTTAGCACATAAACAATTGCATAGAAAGCAAAATCATTCATCACCATGAAGTAATTCAATAAATTTATAACGATCTCAGAGTTTGAGTTATAAATACAATAAGAAGTAGTTCCATTAACATTCCACACATTCCATGCAAAATCTCTGCACCCGCTTTTCCCAGGCAACAAACCCTTCTTTATGAAGCAGAAAAATAGTTCTCATACAAAAATAGTCCAGCTTTATTGTACCTTCCAAAATTCATCTTTCTCTATTCTATTCCTCTATTTATCTTTAAAATATTGTGTCTTCTAGTGCCTCTTCATCTATCCTAACCCTAAGATTTCGAAAATTTTGTCTTCTAGTGCTTACACCAAAAAATATAAAAGATATTTACAAATTTGGATTTATGTTCACCCAGCTAAACTAGAAGAATATTCCCCCCATGCATTAGCTCTTCAGTAATGATATTAAACCTATTGGGCTCCAATACTTGTAAATAAACTTCATGATATGACAATTGAGTCTTAACGTGTGCCCACCCTACTTCTGTTGTTGTGCAACTATCTTCCAGGAAATATGCATGTATAGATGCTTGCGCTACAAAATGGTGGATGTCTTCTTCAGTGAGAGCAACTAGTTTTCTGATGTATTCTAACTCCCCTTGTAATCCACTTTGGAATACTTTCATGCGTAGATCTCTTGAAGGAAGTTCGTTCATTGGTGGGAGCTGAGAGAGATGACACTTCTCATAAACATTTTGGATTTTCCTATAAAAATATTGATACTTATGAATAGTATTTAGGATGCCATTATTCAGCTTTATGGAATCCCTCCTGCAAAAATCTAAAAGTTCCATTTCTATCTTCAAATCTGCTGATGTATTAGGAAGGAAGTTGTTAGGGTATTCAAAGTTTGTCCCTCTCCATACCATTTGGATTCTGATCTTTTCTACAACATCACATTGCTTTTTCCTGACTGCCCATGACTCAACAGATATCTCGTCCATTCTTGCCATCATTAGCTTCATCTTATATATCTTCTCTGTGAGAATCATCTGAGAATGATATATTTGTTCTTCGATTTTACAGGCTTGATCACAGAACGGAGATATATCTAGCTTTCTTTTTTCCGCCAACTCCAGTTGTCCTGTTAAAGATTCTCTCTCCCTTTCCAACTCCTCTACCTCAGCTTTAATCCTTCAACCTGTAGGTTGGGAGCTAACTCATTTGATTGTAGTTGAGTGGTCTGAGCTTCAAGTTCATTCTTCTCACCTTCCAATATCATTAACTGTATAGTTAATGCCTCATTTTCTTCATCCAGGCTCTGG